>QLPG01000987.1:0-22484 GCA_003314385.1 Gomphus sp. MG54 | reverse complement strand
ATGGATCAAACCCTCGGTCGATTCGGCCATTGGAATTCTTTCGTCTCCGAGCCTGTCACACGAGTTTCGCCAGCTTTGAGAACTTACTCCACACAATGTTAACGATATTGACGTCATCGTCAGAAGAAGTTTTCTCCGTCTGGCGTAAAAGGGAATTCTACTCGCTTCCATCTGCATACCTCGTGGAGACTACTGAGCCAGGGATAATTGAGTTTGGGTTGAATTCATGTCCAAGACGTACGTTCCCCATAACTAGCTTCCACGCTGGCAGTCAGCTAGAACTCACAGAAGACAAGAACGAGTCCAGAACCAGGAAGAAGGAACTGCAGGGCTGCATGATCCATACACTCCACAGACTACTCTCGATCGGTGTCCAAAGTGCAACTTGTATCACTGGGTATTTTGTGTCAACATACGAGGAACGCGGACCATTGACTATACCAACAAACTGGGATGCATTTATTTTTGAATGCCGTCGAATGGACAGACGTTGTCTACGACCTCGCCTTGCATACTGAAAAAAACCTCATGATAGTCTCCATCTCATGATTCTCTGTGAGCGGAGAAGCGTAACGCTATCTGCCAGTGGCTGCCAACTCAAACGTGCAACAATCGAGCAAAGGTCGTACAAAACCCCAATAGGCTCCATTGATCTCATGTGAGCGAAGGGCGTAGCGCGGTTCCGCAAGTATCTACGATTTCAAATCCTGAAATGCGGCGAAGACGCAGCCCACCTATTGGTCTCCTATAAAGCAGTAAGTTATTTCCATAGAGTGTTGCGGCCCGACACAAGTTAGCCAAAGGTAGTCTTGTGATCATGGCTGGTCAAGATCTTTTTGAGTTTGTCCAACAGGGTCAGAGATCCTCATCTACAAATAGTAATCACAAGAGCAATCAGGGATGAACTCTATCAAGGTTCTCTATCAAGGTTTTCGAAATCTAGGCTCACATATATCTGAATTTTAAGGTTGTGACGTGGTCGCCAATTGCACATGAGCATCCGGAGCTTTAGCCTTTGCTGCGAATATTGCAAAGACTATTCGGATTGAAATTGTCGTTTCCGGATTGCAGCATGGTATAGTTGTAGAGAATGAATTTGGAGTTTAGTGCAACTTCAGTAAGTGCACAAGGGAACTTCAGACTAAATGAATAACTCCTCAGTGTGGTCAAACACTGTTATATTAAAGAAACCACCTAAATGAATAACTACAGAATTATCAGAATTTATTTGTACACTAAGAAGTGTTTTGGCTCAGCTCCTCAGTATGGTCAAACACTCAGGAGAAAGGGAAATAGCATCGCGCTGCGAGTGCGCGCATATACTATGTCCCGCACAATGTCATATGTGACCGGAAATTAAAACAAAAGCATGCTCCGAGCGGAGTTGAAATCCGGCGATCACGTCGTTAAAAATACAGGTAATTCGAGGCAAATGAAAGTGAGGAATTTTTTTTTCAAAACATGAAAAAGATCTCTGATACCTCCTGGTGCTCGTTGATACGACGGTTTGTCATTGAATTATCACCGCTGCTGCATACTGAACTCCGAGCCATGTCAAGCTCGGCGTCCTTAATTTCAGTTAGACATAATCAAATGGTCGAAGGCATCGAAGCACCATTCAATCCAATAACGATCATCAGGAAGGTTGCGAAGTAGGTCGGAGTGAAAAGTCTCGTGCCTACTCTCTCACCACTTCCAGGGTGCAGTCACAAACTTGTACAACCTTTACAGCGGGAAACTGAGTGAAAACATCATGACACGACTACTCTCCACCGATGTCGTCGTCTCCGGGAATACCTTAACTACGTCTGGTGTCACATTCAGCATGTGACCTATCGAATCCCATGACTAAATTAAAGAAGTCTTTGCTAATTGATGTTTTTCATTTCAAGATGCCGGTGAAAATGTTACTGCCCAGAATGTCATCAAGTCCAATACCACCCATATTAAGTGCGACGATGGCACTCGTACCGCACTTCTGTCCCATTCGCTTTGATCCTTTCACAGTTCAAACTTCTGAGTATTCATCGACCAATACACTGACATTCCATGCAGACGGACTTCGGCAGCAGATATATAATGGGCAAGCTGGCCCCGATCCACGGCCAAAAAATGCCTGTGCCAGAAAGGAGCGACAGCAAATGGGTGGATCATGGTTTGTGCGTGGCGAAAGCTTCAAAGAATGGAAACTCAAAGACAAAACTCTTTTCTTTGATTCCACGGCATGCGTACGTCTATTATTGGATTACCTGTTACTAAGTTCTTGCGCTGATAAACCAGTGTAGCTGACGCTGGGAAAACTATCCTATGGTGCGCACAATAATATATATATATTTTCAAATATTTATGCTAATGTATGTATCTATCAGTTCTACAATCATTGAAGACATTTTTCATCTCAGCGAGACAGATCCCTCGCTCGCATATCCCTTTTTCTACCTCGAGTCTCGCAGCAAGGATATTCATTTAAAGGCTGTGATTCGGTCTGTAAAAAGGCAGCTGCACTTTCAACGTGTGCACCCCCCTGATGCCTTGGAGAAACTATTCTGCGAAAAATGCGAACGACCTCCAATCCCCAGCTCTGGAAGATTTAAGTTCAACTTTGAAATCCATCATTGGGAGCGTCGAGCACGGGCTCCATGATGATGCCTTGTGAACGGATAAGCGTGACGCTATTCCGCCAGTGACTGCCCAATCAAACGTGAAACTTATAGCAAAGGTCGTACAAAACCCCCAATAGGCTCCATTGATCTCATGTGAGCGAAGGGCGTAGCAGAGTTCCGCAAGTATCTACGAGTTCCAAAGGGGTCAGACATCCTCATCTACAAATAGTAATCACATGAGCTATCCTGGGTAAACTCTATCAAGGTCTCTATCAAGGTTTTCGAAATCTAGACTGACATATATCTGAATTTTTAGGTTGTGACGTAGTCGCCAATTGCACATGATCATCCGTAGCTTTAGCCTTTGCTGCGAATATTACAGAGACTATTCGGATTGAAATTGTCGTTTCCGGATTGCAGCATGGCATAGTTGTGGGGAATGGATTTGGAGTTTAGTGAAACTTCAGTAGGTGCACAAGGGAACTTCAGACTAAATGAATAACTCCTCGATGTGGTCAAACACTGTTATATTAAAGAAACCACCTAAATGAATAACTACAGAATTAACAGAATTTATTTGTACACTAAGAATTGTTTTTGCTCACCTCCTCAGTATGGTCAAACACTCAGGAGAAAGGGAAATAGCATCGCGCTGTGAGTGCCCGCATATACTATGTCCCGCACGATGTCATATGTCACCGGAAATTAAAACGAAAGACGGTCCGAGCGGAGTTGAAATCCGGCGATCAGGTCGTTAAAAATACAGGTAATTCAAGGCGAATGAAAGTGAGGAATTTTTTTTTCAAAACATGAAAAAGATCTCTGATACCTCCTGGTGCTCGTTGATACGACGGTTTGTCATTGAATTATCACCGCTGCTGCATACTGAACTCCGAGCCATGTCAAGCTCGGCGTCCTTAATTTCAGTTAGACATAATCAAATGGTCGAAGGCATCGAAGCACCATTCAATCCAATAACGATCATCAGGAAGGTTGCGAAGTAGGTCGGAGTGAAAAGTCTCGTGCCTACTCTCTCACCACTTCCAGGGTGCAGTCACAAACTTGTACAACCTTTACAGCGGGAAACTGAGTGAAAACATCATGACACGACTACTCTCCACCGATGTCGTCGTCTCCGGGAATACCTTAACTACGTCTGGTGTCACATTCAGCATGTGACCTATCGAATCCCATGACTAAATTAAAGAAGTCTTCGCTAATTTATGTTTTTTTTCATTTCAAGATGCCGGTGCAAATGCCACTGTCCAGAATGTCATCAACTCCCAATACCACCCATGGTAAGGGCGACGACGGCACTCGTACCGCACTCTTGTCCCATTCGCTTTGATCCTTTCACAGTTCAAACTTCTGAGTAATCATCGACCAATACACTGACATTCAATGCAGATGGACTTCGGCAGCAGATATATAATTTCCAAGCTGGCCTAGATCCACGGCCAAAACATGTCCGTAACAGAAATAAGCGAAATAAAATGACCGGATCATGGTTTGTGCGTGGTAAAAGGCTCAAAGAATGGAAACTCAAGACAAACCTCTTTTCTTTGATTCCACCGGCATGTGTACGTCTATCATGGATTACCTGTTACTAATTTCTTCCGCTGATAAACCAGCGTAACTCGCTCTGGGACAACTATCCTATGGTGCGCACAATAGTATTATTTCAGGTATTTATGCTAATGTATGTATCTATCAGTGCTACAATCATTGAAGACATTTTTCATCTCAGCGAGACAGATCCCTCGCTCGCATATGCCTTTTTCTACTTCGAGTTTCGCAGCAAGGATACATATTTAAAGGCTGTGATTCGGTCCGTAATAAGGCAGCTGCACTTTCAACGTGTGCACCCCCCCGATGCCTTGGAGAAACTATTCTGCGAAAAATGCGAACGACCTCCAATCCCCAGCTCTGGAAGATTTAAGTTCAACTTTGAAATCCATCATTGGGAGCTTCGAGCACGGGCTCCATGACGATGCCTTGTGAACGGACAAGCGTGACGCTATTCTGCCGGTGACTGCGAAATCAAACGTGAAACCTATATCAAAGGTTATACAAAACTCCAATAGGCTCCATTGATCTCATATGAGAGAACGGCGTAGCGCAGTTCCGCAAGTATCTGCGATTTCAAATCCTGAAATGCGGCGAAGACGCAGCCCACCTATTGGTCTCCTTACAGCAGTGAGTTATTGTTATAGAATGTTGCGGCCCGGCACAAGTTAGCCAAAGGTAGTCTTGTGATCATGGCTGGTCAAGATCTTTTTGAGTTTGTCCAAAAGGGTCAGACATCCTCATCTACAAATAGTAATCACAAGAGCTATCATGGGTGAACTCTATCAAGGTTCTCTATCAAGGTTTTCGAAATCTAGACTGACATATATCTGAATTTTAAGGTTGTGACGTAGTCGCCAATTGCACATGAGCATCTGGAGCTTTAGCCTTTGCTGCGAATATTACAAACACTATTCGGATTGAAATTGTCGTTTCCAGATTGCAGCATGGTATAGTTGTAGGGAATGAATTTTGGAGTTTAGTGAAACTTCAGTAAGTGCACAAGGGAACTTCAGACTAAATGAATAACTCCTCAGTGTGGTCAAACGCTGTGATATTAAAGAAATCACCTAAATGAATAACTACAGAATTATCAGAATTTATTTGTACACTAAGAAGTGTTTTTGCTCACCTCCTCAGTATGGCCAAACACTCAGGAGAAAGGGAAATAGCATTGCGCTGTGAGTGCGCACATATACTATGTCCCGCACAAGGTCATATGTCACCGGAAATTAAAACGAAAGCATGCTCCGAGCGGAGTTGAAATCCGGCGATCACGTCGTTAAAAATACAGGTAATTCGAGGCAAATGAAAGTGAGGAAAAAAATATGAAAATATGAAAAAGATCTCTGATAGCTTGGATGGTCTCGTTGATACGACGGTTTGTCATTGAATTATCACCGCTGCTGCATACTGAACTCCGAACCATGTCAAGCTCGGCGTCATTAATTTCAGTTAGACATAATCAAATGGTCGAAGGCATCGAAGCACCATTCAATCCAAATAACGATCATCAGGAAGGTTGCGAAGTAGGTCGGAGTGACAAGTCTCGTGCCTAATCTCTCACCACTTCCAGGGTGCAGGCACAAACTTGTACAACCTTTACAAGGGGAAACTGAGTGAAAACATCATGACACGACTACTCTCCACCGATGTCGTCGTCTCCGGGAATACCTTCAACCATGTCTGGTGTCACATTCAGCATGTGACCTATCGAATCCCCTGACTAAATTAAAGAAGTCTTCGCTGATTTATGTTTTCATTTCAAGATGCCGGTGCAAATGTTACTGTCCAGAATGACATCAACTCCAATATCGTTAAGTGCGACGACGGCACTCGTACGGCACTCTCGTCCCATTCGCTTTGATCCTTTCCCAGCTCAAACTTCTGAGTATTCATCGGACATTCCATGCAGATGGACCTTGGCAGCAGATATATAATTGCCAACCCGTCCCCGATCCACGGCTAAAACATGCCCGTGCCAGAAAGGAGCGACAGAAAATGACCTGATTATGGTTCGTGCGTGGTGAAAGCTTCTAAGAATGGAAACTCAAGACAGAACTCTTTTCTTTGGTTCCACGGCATGCGTACGTCTATTTCTGGATCACCTGTTACTAAGTTCTCCCGCTGATAAACCAGTGTAGCTGGAGGTGGGAAAACTATCCAATGGTGCGCACAATAATAATTTTTTTCAAGTATTCATGCTAATTCATGTATCTATCAGTTCTAAAATCATTGAAGACATTTTTCATCTCAGCAAGACAGGCCTCTCGCTCGGATATCCTTTTTTCTACTTCGAGTTTCGCAGCAAGGATGCACATTTAAAGGCTGTGATTCTGTCTGTAATGTGTGCACCCCCCTTATGCCTTGGAGAAACTATTCTGCGAAAAATGCGAACGACCGCCAATCCCCAGCTCTGGAAGATTTAAGTTCAACTTTGAATGCCATCATTGGGAGCTTCGAGCACGGGCTCCATGATGATGCCCTGTGAACGGAGAAGCGTGACGCTATTCTGCCAGTGACTGCGAAATCAAACGTGAACCTTATAGCAAAGGTCGTACAAAACCTCAATAGGCTCCATTGATCTCATGTGAGCGAACGGCGTAGGGCAGCTCCGCAAGTATCTACGATTTCAAATCCTGAAATGCGGCGAAGACGCAGCCCACCTATTGGTCTCCTATACAGCAGTGAGTTATTGTTATAGAATATTGCGGCCCGGCACAAGTTTGCCAAAGGTAGTCTTGTGATCATGGCTGGTCAAGATCTTTTTGAGTTTGTCCAAAGGGTCAGACATCCTCATCTACAAACAGTAATCACAAGAGCTATCATGGGTGAAATCTATCAAGGTTCTCTATCAAGGTTTTCGAAATCTAGGCTGACATATATCTGAATTTTAAGGTTGTGACGTGGTCGCCAATTGCACATGAGCAATCGTAGCCTGAGCCTTTGCTGCAAATATTACAAAGACTATTCGGATTGAAATTGTCGTTTCCGGATTGCAGCATGGTATAGTTGTAGAGAATGAATTTTGGAGTTTAGTGAAACTTCAGTAGATGCACAAGGGAACTTCAGACTAAATGAACAACTCCTCGGTGTGGTCAAACACTGTTATATTAAAGAAGCTATCTAAATGGATAACTACAGAATTATCAGAGTTTATTTGTACACTAAGAAGTGTTTTGGGTCACCTCCTCAGTATGGTCAAACACTCAGGAGAAAGGGAACAGCATCGCGCTGCGAGTGCGTACTATGTCCCGCACGTGTCATATGTGACCGGAAATTAAAACGAAAGACGCTCCGGAGTTGAAGTCCGGCCATCACGTCGTTAAAAATACAGGTAATTCAAGGCAAATGAAAGTGAGGAAAAAAAAAATATGAAAATGATCTCTGATACCTCCTGGTCTCGTTGATACGACGGTTTGTCCTTGAATTATCACCGCTGGTGCATACTGAACTCCGAGCTGTCAAGTTCGGCGTCATTAATTTCAGTTAGACATAATCAAATGGTCGAAGGCATCGAAGCACCATTTAATCCAAATAACGATCATCAGGAAGGTTGCGAAGTAGGTCGGAGTGAAAAGTCTCGTGCCTAATCTCCCACCACTTCCAGGGTGCAGTCACAAACTTGTACAACTGTTATAGCGGGAAACTGAGTGAAGACATCATGACACGACTACTCTCCACCGATGTCGTCGTCTCCGGGAATAACTTCAACTATGTCTGATGTCACATTCAGTATGTGACCTATCGAATCCCCTGACTAAATTAAAGAAGTCTTCGCTAATTTATGTTTTTCATTTCAAGATGCCGGTGCAAATGTTGCTGTCCAGAATGTCATCAATTCCAATACCGCCCATGATAAGTGCGACGACGGCACTTGTACCACACTCTCGTCCCATTCGCATTGATATTTTCACAGTTCAAACTTCTGAATATTCATCGACCAATACACTGACACTCCATGCGGTTGGACTTCGGCAGCAGATATATAATGGGCATGCCGGCCCCAATCCACGGCCAAAACATGCCCCTGCCAGAAAGGAGCGAGAGAAAATGACCGGATTATGGTTTTTGAGTGGCGAAAGTCTCAAAGAATGCAACCACAAGACAAAACTCTTTTCTATGGTTCCACGGCACGCGTACCTCTATTATTGGATTACCTGTTACTAAGTTCTTCCGCTGATAAACCAGCGTAGTTGGCGTTGGGAAAACTATCCTACGGTGCGCACAATAATATATTTTCAAATATTTATGCTAATGTATGAAATTATCAATTCTACAATCATTGAAGACATTTTCATCTCAGCGAGACAGATCCCTCGCTCGCATATGCCTTTTTCTACTTCGAGTTTCGCAGCAAGGATATAAATTCAAAGGCTGTGATTTGGTCTGTAATATGGCACCTGCACTTGCAACGTGTGCACCCCCCTGATGCCCTGGAGAAACTATTCTGCTAAAAATGCGAACGACCTCCAATCCCCAGGTCTGGAAGATTTAAGTCCAACTTTGAAATCCATAATTGGGAGCTTCGAGCACGTGTACATCATTTTCGATGCACTGAATGAATGCCATGATCGCCGTGATTCCCTCCAATTTCTCAAAGCGACCCACAGCCTGGGGCTTAGTCCATTACACCTGTTGACGAGTCCACAAGAGTATGATATTACTAGAGTGCTGAACCCTCTTGTTTTCACATGTCGTACACATGCACCAAAGCCTTGTCTGTGCTGACATTCTTGTCCATGAATCCAAAATGCTAGACAATAATGGCAAGTTTGCAGCATACTCAGCAGAGGAGAGCGAGAAAATTAAGGATGCTCTGACGAGGGGTGTAATGAGGCCTATCCGCCTCCTTGAAAATTTGTTACTGACAATATGCTAAGGTTTCAATGGGTAGCTTGTCAGTTGGATACACTACGATATTGCTTTACCCTGACGATCTCATGGAGGCCCTAAATTTTCTGCCAACCGCTCTTTATGAGACTTGCGATAGAATTCTCTCAAATATCCGACAGCAACACAGCCATGGAGCTCTCGGGATCTTGCAGTGGCTCGCATTTTCGTTTAGAACAATTTCACTCCGGGAAGATATCAAAGTTCTGTCTATGGATCCCGACGCCAAGGATGGTCATCTATTTACGCCAGATAGACGACTTCTGGATTCGCATAAACTGCTTGTTATGTGTTCCAGTCTAGTTACCGTTACCTTAAGAAAGATTCCAGAGCTGATATCAACGAGGACGAAAACATTGATCCATACTGAACACGCTCCTCCAGAGCGGCTGACCTCGCGCTAGGTCATTTCTCCGTTAGGGTATATCTGACCTTGGACTATCTCCGCCAACGAATCGTCCTATCACTTACACAAAAGAATTGCTAATACGTCCCACCGCTAGGATATGTATCACTTACTTGCTTCACTTCAATCAGCATGGATGCATACACCCAAATAAACTTTCATGTACCTGGTTTTGCAATTCATATATGTAAAGAAATACTTCTCACACCCTGATCCTTCTACCTGGGCTGGACCCCATGCATCAGATACCACAAAGTTACCAATATCTCAGACCTGTTTATGATTCTTTTGGGAATATCTCCACTTGGCACTTGCCTTGAATGCATGCCATGCATGTTAGCACTTGTGAGTCATTGATCATTAGTCCTGTGACTAGTCCATTCTTCTGAAGCACCTTAATTGTATATATATTGACATGGCTGAGTATCTGGTGCCATTTGTCTAAGGATTGTCCCTTAGCAATAGTAGCAAAATCCTGCCTCTCTGTTAGGGATCAGGGAATTTTCCCTATTATTTCTAGTCAATTTTCCGAACCAGATCAGCCTGCAGAATCCAAACCTCTCCTCTCAAGAAAATTCCACTTAAATCAGTCATATCTTGACAACAAAAAATTATTATAATATTTTTGGCTGGCTAATTAAGAGTGAATTACCTCTAGTATTTAACTCTTAATTATCAAAATGATTGAGCCTATGGAAACCCATAAAAACATCTATATTTTTGCTATCAGAGTGTGGACCTACAATGAACAACAACCTTGGTGTCAATTATCTAATCTATGAAAGTGGCACCAAACTCCTGGCTCAAGTTCTCAGTCCACAGTGCACAACAAATCCCTGGGATTATTTTTTGGAACTGTTGATGATTTAACCTGAGAAGTATGACAATAATTTGGTGTGAATAGTGACTGGCATGGGTATTGGAAACCTATGTGGGTAGTGGGTACAGGTAGCATGGGTAAGGGTCAGGGTCAGGATTTCCAACCCAGCCCAAACCTGTACCCGCAGGCAGGTTTTTTCAGTTATGCTTATATAAGCAAGGTTCAGCGCTAACCTCACTTATATATAAGTGAGATTAGCGCTGGCACCCACTCCTCAAGCCATACATTATCCAGCCTGTTGTTGTTATGTCTACTCACATCTGTGTAGGGAGATCCTGATATGTGTCCCAGAGTGAGTCACTCTGTACACCTCTGATGCTTCCCTTTTCTTAATGTGTTGCAGATGAATGACTGTATGGATGGCAATCAGTTTGCAGGTGAACTGTTCAGTGGCAATCATTGGTTTGGTAATGCTCCACTCAACGGCAGCTCAGGCAATCAGTCCCCACCAGATTTCCATGGCAAACAGCCTGACAAAATTTCAGGGGAGACTGGGCAGCTTGCACCCTGGAGGCACCACAAAGTCAAGAAGCAGAAGCACCATCACCAGCTGGCCCTGAGGGAGTACTACAAATCCTACGGTTACACTGATAACATAGACTCGTATGAGCTGCACTACTATGGCAAATCTTACTATGGCAAATCTTACAAAAAGCCCTACAGCAAATCATACAGTATGCACCACTCCTATTCTTATGACCCAAGTGGTGGCCAAACTGATGCACTCACTGATTCTGCTGGCCTCAGTCCTCTTGGCCCCAATCCTGCTGGCCCCAATCCTGTTTCCCCCCACCCTGCATTCTGCTCACCGCCTCGTTTGTCTACACACCTTGTGGGTTGCTTTACAGTCAGCTTTTTTTTTTCCTTTGTTTGTTTATTTTGTCTGTTGTTTTCTGCTCGCTTGCATTATTCGCTTGCATTGATTAGTATGTATCTCATGGGCAAGTACTTCTTGACACTATATACCCCCACAATCAAATCAAACCGAACTGTAGATATATAAATCCCATCCCTCTAACCTCACTTCTTCACTCACCCCCTGGCATGTCATGTCATGCCATCACATGGATTGCCGCAATGTCTGGTATCTGGATACTGGTGCCTCTCATCTCCTCAGGTGGTGCACTCACAGACGGTGCAGGGCCGGAGTTGATTGGTGTTCTTAGAGGGATTCTTTCAGAATTGGTGGAATGCTGGGCACACACTCTATATGCCATCTGCAGATACACCCCAATACCATTCTGACTTTTTGGCTTTGGGTTGAGCACTTTTTTGTGTGCTGTTTCAGGTAATGTCCTGAGGTTGAAGGCAGTTGTAGCATTGTCTGCAGCTCTGTCCTGAACCCATGGGTAAGAACAATACCTGTTGTGGGTCACAGGTAAAAGCAATACCCATTAAACCCACAGGTACCTATACCCATACCCACAATAACCTGCTACCCATTTCTAAGGGTACGGGTAGGCACAAAATACCCAGGGGTTACCCATGCCAATCACTAGGTGTGAATAAAGCCTAATCAAGTTCTCCAACAAGAAAATAGCAAGTTAATGCCAGTCTAAGTTGTTGTCCAAAAGGAATTGTTTAGAGGGGGCCTTGGCAGGTACCTTGTCAATTACATATAGGAATAATAGTTTATGGGTGTAAAGTATTAGTTCTACCCTTGCCTAGGATTATTTCTACTGATGTTCTATATAATCTGATTTAGTTCTTTTACTATGTTTTTGTATACCTTTTCTGTTTTAGCCAAGAACCTTCCACTTCAGTAGAAGGGTGAGATTTACTCTTCAGAATAAACCTCAGTTTGCCAAAGGGTCTTTGGACATTTTGATGGAAAGGGTGGCAACTGGTCTTCGGACCAACTTATATAAGAGTGCTTGCTGCACTAGATAATCTGGTGGATTATGGATAAGAGTAAGATTGATTGATTACTTTTACACTACAGAACTAGCCTATATATACTAATTCTAAGCTGATTATATAACTCCCTGATAAGGCAAGACTTTCCTGAAATTAGTAGAAGGGTGTGGAAAGGAATGGAAAGTCCTGGAAGCCTGTGGAAGTCACAGTGTCACCCTGTAGTCTCTAGTGATAAAGAAATAAGCAATATTCCCATGGCTGGTAGTCTTGTGACTGGTTAAGTCATGAAATATTAATAGTAAGCAAGCCATGCTTCTGGGCTGACCTTATATGTAATAATCATTACATAAACCCAGGAATTTGTTGTACATTATAATCTTGAGAACTCGAGCTAGCAGTTTGGTGCCATTTTCCATTTATAATTGTTTGGTGCCTGGCTGTGGTTCCTTGTGGCTTCAAATCAAGATAGGCGAAAAACATAAGTGTTTTTGAACATTTTCCTTGGGCTTGAAGTGCTTGATGATTTGAGAGTTAATTACTTGAGGGTGATTCACTGTTAATTTAGTCTAGATAAGACTGATTTAAGTTAGATTATTCATTGGAGGAGAGGGATCATCCCCTGTTCCCTAATATTGCCCATACATCATTTGCCCATGCACTTTGTGTTCCCTTGCCCTCAACCTAATCCTGAAACTTATTCACACTTCCATCCCATTCTCTGCAGACATTGAACATCTGTCTCTATATATTGCAAGTCCTTTCCTATAGGCTGCATCACATGCCACTTGCACTACTGCCACATCTCATTCACCATCATACACCTCCTACATGCCTCCTATATGTGCCATCCTATCACTCACTCATCGCAATCGTGTATCCTATGCACCATCACCATATATTGTCTGCATCATCACATCATTCATGCACCATACACAGTGCCACTTGTGCTGTTCATACAGCCTCAGAGAATATCACTTGTGTTATTCACATGGCTTCAGAGAGCACTGCTTGTACTGTTTGTGTAGATTCAGAGAGCACTGCTTGTGCTGTTCATGTGGCTTCAGAGAGTGCTGCTTGTGCTGTTTACACAGCTTCAGAGAGCACCATTTTCACTGTTTGCCATTCCTCCTGCCTAAGTGTTGTGACCCAGTCATTTACATATGGCACATTGCAACTGCTTTCATATACAATACCTGGCCAGAGCTGAACCCCTGTTTGTAACATAATCACATGCCATGACTCAATAGTTTATAATGCAATCACATGTCATGACCCAATCACTCATTCACAATATGATCACATGCCACAACCAGATCGCTCATTCACAAGTCAATTGCATGCCATAACCTGATACCCACCCTGCTATTTGACAAGACACAGGAGATAACTGGGGTCCATTTTGCATTATCTGATAGCAGTGTTCCAGATAGTGTTGGTTGTGGCTATATTTTACATCAAATATTACAATGTGGCATGTGATACACACAAAAAACTCAATTGGATCAAGAGCCATATGCCACAACCAGATTGTTCATTCACAAGGAAACCATGTGCCGCAACCTGATACCTACCCTGCTATTTGACAAGACACAGGAGTTAACTGGGGTCCATTTTGCATTATCTGATGGCAGAATTCCAGATAGTATTGGTTATGGGTATATTTTACATCAAATATCATACAAAAAACTCAATTGGATCAAGAGCTACATGAAAAGATGTGTGGCATTTGTACAATACCTATGGATTCCTGGTGGTTATCAAACTGGGTAGGAGTATTTGAGAACAAACCATTATACCATTAGGTGGGAGTGTTAGTTATGATAATGGTACTATGGTAGTTACAGTACTATAGCTGAGTTTTAATTGATAAGCACCTCTGGATGCTTGCTTTGCTCTACCATCTGTGTCTGTGTTTGAGTCCAGTGCAGTCCTGGTATGCCATCTGTATGAGTCTGTTTTGATTTTTTCAACACTTTCTATACTCTACTATGCTTAACAGGTGTAGGCCAGAATAGGGTGGGGAAGCTGATAGAGGTGCAGGGGGACATGAATACAGTACAGTATTGTGAGATTTTGGAAGAGGGAGTGGAGGAGAGCATTGAAAGTTTGGAGATGGCTAAGGATAAGTGGTACTTCTAACAGGACAATGATCCAAAACATACCTTAAAAAAGGCAGACCAGTGGTTTTCTGACAAAAGCATCATTCCCATGAAAACACCTGCTCAATCCCCTGATCTAAATACAATTGAACACCTCTAGCAATACCTCAATGCCAAAATCCAACAATATGACATACTATCCAAAGGAATACATGAATTATGGGACAGTGTCACGACCACACATCATGCTTGCCTTACTCGGCAGTACCGACTGACCGACCCTCACTCATATCATCCCATGGTGTATGGTTTCGGTTCGGTACACCTGGTTCATTATCCTTTTCCCCAACCCCTATTCTTTATCATCCCTACACTCCTTTTCTTTCCCCCTCACTCGTTTACCCATGGGATGTTCACTATTCCCTGCCACTCACTCACGGTTCTATTGTTTTATTCTTGGCCATTCCTTATTGTTCTATTTCTTCCCCAGGATCTCACTGCTTGTATTTCATTGTCTTACTCTCTCATTATTCTATTCTAATCGCTGTGGACTATACCTCCACATGGTCTTCATACCTTATTCTTTTTTCCATGTCTTATGCCACTCTTATTCCACATTCTGCCTCTCAGCCTATATAAGTAGTGGATACGTGTACATAGTTCCTCAGTCTGAGTATCAACTAGGTTTATGCCTCCCTACTCTCCTCCTTCTGTTCAGAAGTCCTTGCTCAGGCTGACACCCTTGGCATCTGCCTGAGTATCTGTTCTCATTACAAGTTAGTGGCACGCATAGGAGGCAGGGCACAATGCACAAGTATGTTGAAGCCAAGCCACCCTGACCGGCCTGCAGGACTTGGCCGGTTCCAACAGCACCATCGGCAGTACCGAGGCCTGACAGACAGGGTGACAAAGGAGTGGACTGAAATACCACCAGAGACATGCCAGAAGCTAATAGAAAGTATGCCTAAGAGGATACAGGCAGTTTTAAAGGAAAAGGGGGGTCATACAAAGTATTAAATTGTAAAATAATAAGGGGTCAAAAAACTTCCCTAATGAGTGATTATTTTGTTTGATTTATTGAGCAATGAGTTTTGATTGGACTCACATGGTTTCTTAAGTTGGTAGATAGCCAACATGTTCTAGTATATCATGTGAAATTTTCAGAACTTTGTCTTATGTCATTCCTTCACAAAATATCAATATTTCTAAAATACACAAACATTGGGGTAGTTTTTTGACTGTCAGGTACCGAGATGATGCATGGGCCAAGTACTATTGCAATAGTACCCACTTCATGATGCTGGTGGGAATTGGCCAAGTCCTGCAGACTGATTGGAGGGGCTTGGCTTCAATGTACTTGTGTATTGCACCCTACTTTCCATATGTGCCACTGATTTAGGACAGAAGAGATACTCAGGAGAGTGCCGAGAGTATTGGCCCAAGTAAGGGACTTCAGATGGGAGAAGGGAAGGCAAGAAAATATAAGCCAAGTTGATATTCAGAATGAGGAAATATCTACATCCATGTACTACTTATATAGGTTAAGAAGTGAGATGTGGAATCAGGGTGGTATAAGACATGGAGAAAACAATAAGGTATGAAGAGCATGTAGATGTATTGTCCACAGTGATCAAGAATAGAACAATAACATGTAAATGAGAATAGAACAATGAAATATGGCCGAGAATAAAATAATAGGGGTGTGGATGAGAATAGAACAATAGAAAATGGCCAAATATAAAACAATAGGGCTGTGACTGAAACATAAGTGAATAGAAAATGTTCCAAGGGGAATGGGAAAAGGAAAGGATTGAGAGTAGAAGAATAATAAGAATAGAGATGAAGGGAGTGAACCAAATGATGAACTGAATGTTCTGAGTTGAGACCATGTACTAGTAAAGAATGACTTGTCATAGGTGTGTGGGATTAAATGGTAAAGGTCATTCGGTCGGTACTACTGAGTGAACCAAGGCTCAGTATTGTATACTTGACACTGACCCATTGTATGTTAGTGCCATCCATGGCCATTGTTTGAAAGAATTCCCAGTGAATATCAATGATCCCAATGGTGGCTCTTGATTTGAAGATCCCTAGGCAATGGATGGGCCATCCACAGGTCAAATGTGAGTGACCCACACCTAACCCATGGGGAACCCAAACCAATCAACCTATGGGTTTTTTCCCATGGGTGGATGGGTGTTGGGTGTGTGCTACACCCACACATGTGTTTCATATGCATGTACATATGGCACATTTATGTTATATATGTGTGCATGTGGAAGGTGCATGTTGTACATATTGAGAATAAGATTATTTACATTTTTCTTATACAGGTTATCATCCCTACTCTCTATACTATGCCAATATCCACACCTATTCCTCAAACAACCTATGACCTGGATTCACCATACACACATGTGACTGTCACATATATGCATAGTGGTAGTCTGCACAGCTGCAGTATGCACAGCCACAGTAGTATAGTATCATCTCTATCATTTGTAATTGCCCCTAGCTCCTATGTAGACATAGTATAAATTTGAAGAGAGTAACGCAGCTTACTCAGATGAACATGAAGGTGTAACGACTAGTATAATCTACCTGAAGAGAGTAACGCAGCTTACTAGGTAGATAGTTAGTCTCTAGTAGTCTGTAGTAAGTAAGTGTACGTACCTCAGACGAACATGAAGGTGTAACGACTGAGGTGTGAGAAGGGTCCCTAAGGGTCCTTATACATGTTGGCTGTCAAGGCCCGTGCATGATGAAAGAAGGAAATGATGGGCCTGACTCCCCTAGCCCCTATGCCTGCAATGGACCGGTCCATTTCTATTAATCAAATTCTTTGTAGTATTAGTTACAGAAATCAGAAGAAATAACAAAAAGATTCAATTAACCAACAATTCTCTACCCCTGTAGTCAAATAAGTTATCCAATACTTCTAGTCCTCAATGGCACATGCATGTACAACACTGTGGGTTGGGCTGGGTTTCAGGTGCTCTCAGCTTGACCTATACTCAAACCCAAAGACACCAGACTAGGTGACCTATATGGGTTGGTGTAACCCATGCTATTCCCTAAAGATCCCTTGTAGTATAGTCCATAATTTTCTAGCAGTAGTATCTTGATCAATAAATACTAGATATTCATCAAAGATCCTAAGGCAAATTTTCTTCTGGGCCATTTTATCCTTCTTTTTCCATTCAGCAATTCCATATTGGTAGGCAACCTGGTGTCTATCAGCTTGCATTCCATCTCCAATAAATCCTTTGGGTATTACCTATAGATCTAGATCATTTAGGATCCATTCTAGGCATCTCTACCATGCAATATAATTCTCCCCATTTAAGGTGTCAATATTATACATGTTTGATGTAATTGACATAATCAATGTAGGGGGGAGGTAATATGGGTAGAGAATAACACAGAGATTATGCCAACCTGCATGGGTCGCTGGGTCAGGTTTCCTTGGGTTTGCGTTCAAGTCAAGCTGAGAGTACCCACAACCCAAGCCCAACCTGTGGTGTCAACTATGTATGCATATGACATGTACCCAGGTGTTAAGTACTTGACACCAAGCTTTGGTTCACTCAGTAGTACCAGCCAAATGATCTTCACCATCTAATCCCACACACAAGTGACAAGTCATTCTTCACTAGTATGTCATCTTGGCTTGGTACATTTGGTTCATCACTGAATTCATTTCCCTTCATTTCCCTTCATTCCATCCCCTTCTATCTTTGCTTATTCTTTTATGTATCTGTTTTGATTATGTTCTATTGTTCTATTTTTGGTCATGCTCAATTATTCTATTTTCAGTCATGTTCTATTATTCTATTTTCAGTCATCATGACCAATACTTCCACATCTTGTTTCCATCCCTTATCCCTTTTACATACATACCTTATGCTACCCTGTTCTATGTCTTCCACCTCCAGTTTCTTTGAATATATAAGTAGCACATCGATGTATGTATTTCTTCATTCTGATAATTAAGTTTGCAACACCCTATACTCTTGTCTAAGTCCTTACTTGGGCTGAAACTCTTAGCACTCTCCCAAGTTATCTTCTCTCTGAAATCAGTGGCCATATAGAAGAATGGTACAATGCATGAGTATGTTAAAGCCAGCCACATCTGTTTGGTCTGTTGGACTTGGCCGATACCCTGCCAGCAATATGTTCTTGGTACTATTGCATTAGTATGTGGTTCCTGCATTCTTGGCACTTTGGTGCTTGACACAGGGACTCACTCCTGTCATACATGTGTGTGTATGATATGTACACACTGCATGTGCACATGTATAACATGAATGCACCATACACACACATGTATAACATGAGTGCACTATACACACACATGTATGACATGCATACACCACACATGCACCCGTATAACATGTACCCGACATCCATCCACCCATGGGAAAAAACACATGGATTGATGGGTTCAGGTTCCCTATGGGTTGGGTGTGGTTTACCTACATTTGACTCATGGGTGACCCATGCCATTCCTTAAATATGGGATTGAAGATTGTTATTTTGTTATGACTGGGGCCTATAACCTGTAGATTAAGGGATTAATGAGATCTTTAACATGTCAAGGACTTATATTCTAACTACTAGATCTCATGTTTATATAAGATAGAAGACATATGGTTTCCACTATAGTCATGTGACTCAAATGTCACATTCTACCATTTTTCACAGAGATCTGGCAACTGTTGGAACTAAGATGTGTAAGCACCGAATGCAGTAAGGTATGGAGGTCCCAGTCATATTTGACCAGGACCGTATATATGTTGAACGACTAGAAAGCAACCCCTCAGTAAACTACCTGTTCACTGAGGTGCATATTCCTTTTGTACACCTAGATACACAGGCACTCATTGTATTACAGCCTTCCTGTATTTAGGTATAGTAACAATAGCTACTAGTGAACCACCTGTTCACTAAGCTTTCCTGTAATTAGCTACTGCATATAACCGCAACAGGTTATGGGCCCCGCAGAGCTCACTATATCAACCCCCCACCTCTAAGTTGTTTGTTATCCCGAAGCTGGTCAGGGATAGCACAAATGGGTCACCTGGAAAAGTCAAATGTTAGCCACCCTGTCTGTGACCCATGGTGCCAAATATCACCTGGATGGGACTGCCAGAATCCCCCCTCCGATCCCCACCTATCCCAGGGGCTATAGGCTAACAGTAAAGGAGGAAGAGGACCTGGACAATTTAGGAAGATGCTGGGACAAGTACAATCAGTGGGAGGCTACGATCATGGCCCAGATATTTACCACAGTCCCTGACAGCCTCCTCATTGAAATCTGTAACCTCTCTACAGCCAAGGATGTATGGAATGCTGTTTGCTCAAAACACAAAACCAGAGCACTCACTGTCAAGGTCAATATGTGATGCTGGATGTACCAAATGAAGTGTGAGGACAAGTTGAACCTCTGTACACACCTGGAGGTAATTATAAGGATTCAAGAGCAACTGTCAAGTACATGTACCAAGGATCCGATAACTCGGCGGTACCAACTAAAATACTCCATTAGTAACCAAGTATGAACCATTCAATGAGTTGTTCTCGGCCAGACGCACATATCGGTCACACCCCCATTCCCATCCCATGCCTACTCCTCACCCCTCAGTCTGCCTCACCTCGGGACTTCCTGCCCTTATGTTATCCTCAGTTATAGCCTTGTTTTATAGTCAGGCATGTCCTATTGTCCTATCCTAGGGCACGTCCTATCATTCTGTCCTTTATTGTTTTATCCCTGCCTTACATTTCTTATTCTAATTTTACTCGTTGTGGACAATAACCACATGCTCTGCATATCTTGTTGTCCCACATTCCTTATTCCACATGTCGCTTCTTAACCTATATAGGTAGGACATGGATGTACATACTTCTTCATTCTGGGTATCGAATAGGCTTAGGCCCTTCTACCTTCTTCCCTTCTGTTAAGTCCTCGACTCGGGCTGGCATCCTCAGCATCCCCTCAAGTATCTGTTTGTTGCAAATACAGTGGCACGCACGGCAAGTAGGGTGCAATGCATGAGTACATTGAAGCCAATGCCACTACTCTTGGCCTGCAGGACTTGGCCATAGTCCACCTGACCCTTCAGCAACAACCCTCGGCAGTACCAAAGTCTGTCAGTATCCGACGCTTGACAGCAACTTGCTGGGATGAATGCTGGACTCACCGATGATGACCTAGTTACCATCATCCTTGGGTCGCTCCCCAAGTCATACCGACCACTGATTAATGCAAATTACAATATCAGCAGTGCATGCAAAGGCGAAGTTGGAGCTGGATCAGGTGGTCAATACATTGATTGATGAGTTCAAACAACTCACCATCGAGGAGCGCCAACTGAAAGCGAGTGAGAATGCTCTCACTGCAGCAAAAGGGTGTAGAAAGTCCCAAGCATACAAGGGCACCTCCAATACCATGAAGACCAACATTGAGTGTTAGAATTGTGGGAAAAAGGGACATAAGAGGGTGGACTGCTGCTCTAAAGCTAAAAAGAAAGATAAAAAGAATAAAGACATGAAGGAGGGCAGTTTAGCAAACACAGTAGGAGAAGGCAAGGATTTAGCCTTCACGATAACATTTTCTGGGACCATGCTCACACTGGGAATGAGTGCATTGATGGGACAGGAAGTTGATGTCTATGACTTGGGCATGTCAGAGCATATGTTACCAGGACAGACATAATGGACCTTGCAGGAGACATGGTGCAGGCAGGCCATATGGTGGTGCACTGCAGTATCAACAACAGAGGCAGCTAGGATGCAGAAGATCACTGAGACAATGCCAGGGAATTCCACATGTCAATTTCCACACACACCATTTGCATTATCTTCCTCACATAGATCCATTCACCATCGACACAAACAACATTGCATCACTATCGCAAACCAATAACCAATTTCAAGCCTTCATTTTGATGAAGCAATGTCACTCAAGTTCACTATTGACACCAGTTGCGATGGTCTGGAAGACTGAGGTGCTAGAGATCCTGCAGAGCAAGAGAGCTGAAGAGCATAGACCCTGAGGATAGCAACCTCATACTTCATTTTGAGCCAGAGGGCAAAGGTACCCTGCTGGAGGGAATGCTAATATGGAGATAGGTTGAGTTGCCAATGGGAATTTTGCAAAGATTCGAGAGGCATGGTATGGTACTGATGATGAAGATGCAATGCAACTTTCTATTCAAAACCTACACTATGGAACTACACTGCATAAGGTATTGTATGATTTTTTTGGAATGGTTTCATGGTTATGAGAATTAGCGAGTATATACTTCTATGCTTGAGGGGGTGTGTTGGAATTGGGGACTAATTGCAAGCAATAGAAGCTACTAGTAGTTTAATTAGCAACTAGTATAGTGTCCAGCTGAGTTTGTATTTAACCCCTAGCTCATGTCTGCCCTATACTTCCATACACAAGGCTGGCACTGCCCCTCTAAGTAGTCAGCCACATCCAAAGTTGCAACATACAGGCACTGGTTCATTACCTTCAAGGAGATCGTGCTGCATACAATCAATGCTGCAGATTAAACCATATTTAAAGTTGTCAGGATAGGCAGCATGAAGATTGGAATCCCAAATGGAAAAACCACAACACATGTTATATTGAAAGACATGTTGGACTGCCCCAATCTTGCATTCATGCTGATTTCGTTGATGTGCTGCAACACCCCAGGGTACTTGATCCTATTAAAGGACCAGAAGTGTCTGATCTGGGATAAGTGAGGGACCCTGCTTGTAGATTAATCTGTGAGACTTTTAATCTGTAGATAGGTCTATCAGATAGGGTTTCCTGGGGTTTTCCCGCGCTTTTATGTCGGAGAGTCGGTGGGAAAAATAGGGGAATGATTCCCTGGAATTTCCTGTGATTTCTATAGTATTTATCACTAGGAAATATATTGCTCTACAGCAAATCTACTGGAGCTGAGTCCCGGGTTTACTCTCCGCTTAGGCGCCGTACCGGGAATCCGGCCTGGGCGCCAAAGCGTCGGTTTACTGATTTGTGGTCCTCCCACAAGTTAGGTATAATATATAGTTGTGTATAATAATATATATGTGTTGGAAACCCAACTGTGACCCGGCCTTGCTGTGCGACGAGTAGTTGTTGTTCTAGTCCTAAGTAGGAAAGTACGCTCGGCGCTTAACCTTCC
>QLPG01000986.1:0-12290 GCA_003314385.1 Gomphus sp. MG54 | reverse complement strand
CGTTCAACCAGAAAATGGCCAACACGACGATTGCCAAGACATGTCTTGCCTACCTGCTGCGATTCACGCAGCCTGGATCTATATACCCACGGAAAACACATCCACTAAGTCAATATGCAGCGCGGAACTGGATAAGACATGCTCAGGCAGATGATGGCGACTCGGACGCTCTGCATCGACTAATAATGGAGCTTTTGCAATCTCAGGATGCCGTATATGCGGAAGGTGTGAGATGCGCTCCTCTTTATTGCACGTCCTTGGCTGGATTGAGAAGAGCAACTGAAGCTCTCTTGGAGGGTGGTTCGGATGTCAATAGATGTGAAGCTGATTCATTTTTTGGCGGGGCACTGCATGCGGTATCATTTCATGGTCACGAAGACATCATCCGACTGTTGATAAAGTTTGGAGCGGACGTGAACTTGCCAGGAGGATTCTATGGCAGAGCACTGCAGGTGGCGTCGAGAAATGGTCATGAGAGCATCGTTCGTTTGCTGCTCGAAAAATCAGCAGACGTGAATGCAAACGAAGAGTTTTGGGGCACTGCACTCCAACGGGCTTCAGAATACGGCCATGAGAGGATTGTTTGCTTGCTTCTGGAGCATGGTGCATGTGTGGACGCGCAGGGGGGATTTTATGACACTGCACTGCAGGCGGCGTCCCAAGGCGGTCACGAAAGCATAGTACGTTTGTTGATAGACCGAGGAGCGGATGTGAGTATGGAGGGAGGATACTATGGCAGTGCACTGCAGGCGGCGTTAGCGTGCGGTCGTGAAAATATTGTTCGCCTGCTCCTGGATAAAGGAGCTCTATTGGATGTGAACATACAAGGCGGGATTTACGGCAATGTGCTCCAGGCGGCGTCGCATTGGGGTCACGAGGACACCGTTCTATTGTTTATTGAGATGGGGGCGGCAGTGAACACGGAAGGAGGAGAGTATGGCAGTGCGCTAGGAGCGGCGTCGTACTGTGGTCACGAGAGCATCGTGCGCCTGTTGCTAGACAAGGGAGCGCATGTGAACATAGAGGATGAAGAGGAACGCAGTGCGTTGCAATGTGCATCATCGGGGGGTCACGAGAGCATCGCGCGCTTGTTGATAGACCAGGGAGCTAATGTGAATGCGCAGGGAGGGTACCATGGCAGTGCGCTATACCAGGCATCGGAATGTGGTCACGAAAGTGTTGTGCGCTTATTAATCGACCGGGGAGCAGAGGTGAACCTGCATGGCGGAGATTACGGCAGTGCGCTGCAAGCCGCGTCACACAGAGATCGCGAGAGCGTCGTGCGTTTGCTGCTAGACCAGGGAGCAGATGTGAACTTGCCGGGAGGGGAGTATGGCAGTGCGCTTCAGGCGGCATCGGAAACATGTAATGAGAGCATCGTGCGCTTGTTGATCGACTGGGGTGCGGATGTGAACTTTCAGGGAGGAATGTTTAACACTGCGCTGCAGGCGGCAACGTCAACAGGTCATAAGAGCACCGTGCGCTTGTTGATCGACCGGGGTGCGGATGTTAACTTTCAGGGAGGACAATATGGCAGTGCGCTGCAGGCGGCAGCGAAAAAATTCCATGAGAACATTGTTCCCTTGCTGGTCGAGAAGGGTGCCGATGTCAACGAACAGGAAGGTTCTGTGCTGTACTGGGCGGCATCATCGGGGGACGAGAACATGGTTCGACTCCTCCTCGATCTGGGAGCAGATATCAACCTACAGGGAGGAGAATGGGGCAGTGCGCTGCAGGCGGCAGCCAAAAAATTCCACAAGAACATTGTTCGCTTGCTGGTCGAGGAGGGCGCTGATGTAAACGAACACAATGGTTTTGCACTGTACCGGGCGGTATCATCGGGGGACGAGAACATGGTTCGACTCCTCCTCGATTTGGGAGCCAATGTCAACATACAGGGAGAAGATGGCAGTGCCCTACAGGCGGCTTCGACAGAACTTCACGAGAACATTGTTCGCTTGCTGGTCGAGAAAGGTGCCGACATAAATGAACAGAATGGTTCTGCGTTGTACACGGCAGCATTACTGGGGCACAAGGATATGGTTCGACTCCTCCTCGATCTGGGAGCGCTGGTGAACATCGTCGGAGGGTGTTACGGTAGTCCGTTGCAAGTGGCATCTAGAAAACGTCACGAAGACATTGTTCGCTTGCTAGTAGAAAAGGGTGCCGACCTAAACTTCCAGGGAGGACAGGATGGCTCTGCACTATACTGGGCATCGTCAACAGGTGACGAAGGTATGGTTCGCCTGCTCATCGATCTGGGCGCGGATGTGAACAAGCAAGGGGGACAGTTTGGTAGCCCACTTCAGGCAGCATCGACAGCAGGTTATGAGAACATCTTCCGCTTGCTGCTAGACACGAAGACGGACGTCAATATGCTGGGAGGATACTACGGTACCGCGCTACAAGCAGCGTCATTCATGGGTCACCAAATTATCGTGTCCTTGCTGGTAGAACGGGGAGCGCAGGTGAACTTGCAGGGAGGGACACGCGGGAATGCATTGCAGATGGCTTTGATGATGCGTCACAGTAATATCGCTCACTTGCTGGTCGAGAAAGGAGCGGACATAAACATGCAGCAAGGACAGGTTGGCTCTCCGCTTTACTTAGCATCATCAACAGGGGACGAGCACATGGTTCGGTTCCTTTTAAATCTCGGAGCGGATGTCAACATCCAGGGAGGATACTATGGCAGTGCACTGCAGGCGGCATTGGCATCAAGTCATAAGAATATTGTTCGCTTGCTACTGGACAAGGGAGCAGATCCATATATGCATGGCGGATACTACGGGAGTGCACTACAAGCCGCATTACGTATGGGTGATGGAAATATTATCTCCCTGCTCCTAGGAGCCTCCTCATCTAATTCTCGGTACCTCTTTATGTAAATGTAATAAATGTTGCTATCCATTGCCCTGAAATCTCATTATCAGCAGTTCAGAAATGCGGTTAACATTATGTCACTGATGTGCCACATGGGCCAATAAGGATATACTAGTCCATCAAACTTGAATTATACATAGAAAACAACATCAGGTTACTGAAAATAATGTGATCTCTTCTCAATCATATGTCTGGATATACACCTTCGAAATCGATCAGGTAATCTGAAGCTGATCTTCGTGGACAGCGCCGCCCCGTGAGCATCCGGACATGCACACCATCTTGGTCACGCGATCATTTGGGGTAAGTAGTAATACCTCCATCCCATCCTGACTAGATCTGGTCATTTTTGTCTGCTTTTTGTTATCATGCCTGAGCAGACCATAAAGAACCTGGAATAGCGTGAGGAGGATCAATGACAAATAGAAATCACTTATGTGGTGTATCAGGTCCACTCCGAGATGGATCAGGTTTGATACAACAACCCCATCAAAGATAAATGATACACGATAAAGAATGTTGTTTGTTGGAATGTACATATTCATCTCTCGCCGGCTATGTGTACCTCAGATCACCCTGACGCCTGGATTTTATCGGAAGCGGGAGGAGGCCTAGATAGCCTCGTTCGAGAGTATACGAGACAATCAATTATATAGTATTTGGTCTTGGTGGGACAGTTTGGTGACGCAGTGGATTAATTCTGCCGGTCTGATGTTAGCGATCATGCATGATCGGTGGCGCAATTGATACAAGTGGTGGCCATGTGGCGTGGGTGGATTAATTGCGACACAACAAATAATGACGTCCAGGTGCCGGTCAATGATTCAATAACTTGGTAATTTTGCATCAGCGATGGGGCAACCTGATCGGCACCATACACAGTATGAGGCACGGTCTCAATAGATAACAGTGGAATCAATAAAAAAATTAAAAAAATTTGTTGCCAAGTATCTTCAGTGTGGGTTACTGGATGTAGCATGGTCAACTTCGGCCCACTCTGTCCCGTCAATTCTGTTCTAATCAATCTTAAGACCATCTCGGCACCATCCAATGCACAATCAATATACCATGTGGCATTACCGTGGACCTCCATATCGACTCGTGCTCTTTCCAAAACCGATTAGGTTTAGTCTCAGTGATTATACCCAATTGGTGTTGCAAACCTGATTGATATGATAAGCAATATGCAATATGTGACATCCATCTTGCATCGGCGGGGGTATAATACCTCACTTCTGCCAGAGCTCTTGCTGAACTTCGATCAGGTCATGTGAAACTTCGCCGTCAGGTTCTTGTGCACAGGTCATGGTGGGCAGCCTACACTACACACAATCTGACATTGAACTCGTTGCTCCAGTCTTCCCCGTTTTCTCACAGGTGTGGGAGGGACTGACTTCTCGTGAACTTAAAAGTTGATGGAACAAACATTTGCAACAGTTCTGCTTTTCTACGGAAGCACCATTACTTTATTCAAGCCGTGGTGCCCCTGGTATATCCGTGTTGCCTGGCTTTTCAGTGCAGTTACTCATTTGGATGGAGGTTTTACACTGATGATTCACTCATTGATTTGCGAGGAGATTGTATAAATGTTAAAGAATTGAAGTGATAGCTTGGACAACGGTATGAGAGCAACCCTACCGGGAGCAAGCGGCGAGTGATATAAAATTTGATTATGTATATTAGATTGAACAAACTATTTGTTGTGTTGTACCGCAGCCAAACAATCTCACGGTGAACCCCGTTGGACACCATCTACCATCATGGTGGAGCATAGTATTCTTAATAATCGAAATGATAATCAAATTATAACTAATTTATGATAATTCTTGGACCGTAACAGCCACAGGTCGAAATTTCATTTCAGAGTTTTTTTTATTTCTAATAGTCTGTTCAAAAATTTCAATTATATGATCCTGCAAGCAAGTGATCTCACAGTAACACCATTGACATCTCACGTCGTTCTGCGTGTCAACATATAATCCATTTTCTAGTATCACCAGGTTCTTAGCCTCCACTACTCCTATCCACCTTCCATCGTATCAAACCCAATGCTAAATTTTCTCCACTCTCAGGAATCAAGTTGCTAGCACAGTCATCTTCAACCAACAAGACCTACCTCGCAAAGTTTGGCTCTACATCTGGTTCAGATGTTGAGCAGTTCCATGGCAAGGCAAGTCTCTCTGTTTCATGTATACTGCCTCACATGGCATCTGTCCTCGTATCTGCGAGTCTTTCATAGACTCTGGGTCGAATCACACCGATGGCATCCATCTATTAATGATGCAATACTAAAATACTGCTAATTAGTTGTAATATGTCTTTCTTTGGCCCATAACATTGATGATTTGAATCCTGCTATTGCATAGTGAATTGTTGATGAGATTGGACTCCAGTTAATATCATGAAACTCTCTCCTGTAACAGACAACATATCAGAATGATGCAGGGACTACTGTGAAACAGTCTCGGAACTGTTACATGGAGTACAAGTCTTCAGCTCAACGCCGTCTTCTTGCAAATCACTTCTTAGGAATAGTTCACAAGACGGTCATTGTGATTGATTTTGGGACCCCCCCAGGCACAAGTCCATGTTATTACCACTTAGCTGTCGCACGCATTAAGACATACTAGGGCACTCCAGCATATTAAAAGAAGGGCTAGAGTCATCAAGAGCGGTAACACCGCCCCTGTGCAGTCGATATCAATTCTGCTCCCACTCAAGTATTGCTTAATCTGCTATGGACTTACAAAGTTTCGTTCGATGCTGGGGAGCTAGCCAAACGATCTGCTGTGCGGATCCCAGATCCCTTCACATGACAGAGTAAGACAAGTGGCTCAGAAATTGCTGTTATTTATCATGCACAAGGGTGTTTCTGCAATAGAATGGCCTGCCACCTTGATCATATCCAACGGATCTCAAGCGTCGAATTGTGCGTTTAATGAACAGACCTGTGCGACATGAATCTTCCTTGAAATTGCCTTCCTGATGTGTCGATGTACACTGTGGTTGGTTTCTCGCTTGACTCAACCAAAAGACAGAAGAGCATACCAATGAAAGCTCTAATCCCTTATTGATATCACTTCATTTTTCATTGGAAGCTACTGCTGCAAAGGGTCGCAATCATCGAGTGACTCGAGCTGACTATCTGGCTCCTGCCTTAAAGTGAACAGGGATACACTGGAAGTCCTGGTTTCCAGCATCACGCATATGAGATTAGAGTAGACAGGATTGGGCTCAGGTATATATGTGACGTGGCGACCATCACCTAGGTCAAATGAATAGGCGTTGATCCGAAACGTTCACAAGGTTTTCATATATCACTTGGCGATCAAGGCCACGCTCCTGATAGAGCAAGATTCCCGATACCAAATTGAGCTAGACTTGTCGGATTGTATATGAGCTGATCCGATATGCCACATGGTTCTTGCCTAGTTATAAATAGAAACTGCATGCCCACGGATCCGGGCCGACCCGGGACTCTTTAATTGCTTGTGCGACCTTGATCGCCTAGTTATTTATAGAAGCCGCACACACATTTCAGGGTCCCTGTATTGATTAGTCAGATTACCTGTCCACATAGAGTTCCACCGGATCGGGTCGGAAGGCGTGCGGCTAACTAAATTGCATTTGGCGATCAGGGTCGTGCCAAGATCACCGATGTCAACATAAAGTACCCGGATCGGGTCACAATAGGATTTGATCGGCACCGCCACACGTGAATCGGCGATCAAGATTGTGTCGTTAATTGAGTGAGATTGCCGGTGTCACCTTGAGTTACACTGGATCGGGTCGGTAGGTGGGCAGCTGCTAAATGGAATTTGGCCATCAGGATTGACTGGTTCAACTCACGATACTCAAGGTCCAGGCGGTTACTAAATAGTAGTTGGTGATCAGGATGGCGCGACCGATGGGGCATGATTACCGACATCAACTTCGGTTCCCCTGGATCGGGTTGAGATGTGTAAGAATACTGATACCATATTGGGTCAGGTTAGTAGTAGGAAATAACTGACATGCTATCCCTTGACCTATGGGGTGCGTTGTGTATCGTTTATTGATCGCGCCGATTTGGGCTCTACCAACACCCATCTGCAAAGTGATGAAACTTGACAGCTAGTTGTTGTTGGAGACGACGACGTTGCAGTGTGACAAACCGTGTCACCCCGCATATCATAGTTATTGTTTGCCGCAAAATAAGTTTTGCGCAGTCACAAAGGAATCCCTTTTTATTCCCTTCTTTTAGATAGTCCATTGTTTCTGAAATACTATATAAGTAGCTACATCGATTCCCATCTTCCTCAGTTGTTTGACGTTCAAACGCTGAGGTAAGATATTTAACTAGCTATTTGGTATTAGTTTGCTTACCTGTACGCTCCTGTAGATTGTTCGTATAGGTAAATTATACTTAGTTGTTTGACGTTCAAACGCTGAGATTGTTCGTATAGTCATATAATTCTTACAGTTGTTTCGGTGGAAAACAGCCTGAATATTCGACCTGTGTATTTACACACAGTCCCTACAATACCCCAGCAATTCTGCCAAAGTCGATCTCTTCGTCATCAGACCTGACCAGGCTGGGAGCGTTATAAAGGTGACTAGTGTCACACGAAGCACCATCGAGATCTGTAGCATAGTTACCATTGTTGGATTAATAAACCGCGTCGCTTTGACATGTGAGCCAATCCTTGTTTCCATTGGCATTTATCTTTTGTTTTTTTTTCTGTGGAAATTGAAAATAAAATGTTTCTAATGATACTTTAATTTGTTTCATGTCTCTAGGTTATACATTGCTTACTTGAATCTGGTCTCCCCTCAGTCGTTTGACCCATACACTCAAACGGTGAGGTGATATATCACTTTTATTTACACCGTTGTTGATTCACTAACCTACACATGATAGATCTTCGTATAAGTGAATTCAGTTCTATTCAGGCTGATCAAGTCAACTGACTTGCTCTACCGGTGACACAACCTGCTCCGTATGATCGAGGATGAACGGTACATGATATAGCGTCCCGGTGATTGCTCTGTGGACCGTCTGGGTGCCAAGACGCACGAGGTTCATTGCTATCTCAGAAGCTCGATCAGCAATCTCTGATGTGATAGCATGATCACAATATCGGGCCGATTTAACGTGCGAAGGTATACTAGTGTGATTGCCGCCTTCAGACATCGTTATTCAATCAAAACTGGTAACTGTGATCACGATATCAACGTTTCTTGATTGCCGCCATTTGACGTCTATCAGATATCACACAATCTGATGCTGGGTTGAAATGCCCCTGATGGCGTGTTCGCATTCTCGGACCGGTGTAACAACGTGTCCCAGGGATTTATTGCGGCTTCTGGCGCTGAGTAGATCTTACCTGATCCGGGTCAAAGCACCCATTCAATAACGAAAATCACAGACTCTTCGCGGGAGGCAGCAATCAATCCCTGGAGCGTGTTCCACCGGCCCGTGAGTGTTTACACGTCATTGTAAGTCAATTTGAAGATCACAGCGTCGGATTGCGTGATACGGCAGATGGCAGCAATCATTCCAGTATGCGATATTGACCCGATACGGTCATCACGTGATTGCCATGTGCTTCACATGTGGCGGATCGGATCAAATCCTATTACTAACGTACCTTGAGTTAAAATCGGTCATCTTGGCATGACCCTGATTGCCACATACAATTTACCCCCACCTCCTGACCCAACTCAGGGACACTCAATGTGATGCTAGTAATCTCACTCAATCAATGACGCGACTCTGCTAATATATCCTTTACTGGTGGCGGTTCGGATCAACTCCTATTTCTAATCCGATGCGGATACCTTGATTTAATATCGGTCATCTTGTCACGACACTGATTGACACGTGATAAATATCCCAGCCCACTTCGAGAGAGATCCGGTCTATCTTAATGAACCATCCGAGAGCCTGGAGCCCAGGACTCAATGGTCTCTGTGCCCGTGTGCAGGTAAATTCCGCCTTCAACCGACAATGGCCAAGGTGTGCGCTTATAATATCAGACATCTTTTGGGTTTCATAGCGTCCTGGGACACCCTGATCAAGTGATCAAAAATAATTGAGAAATAATATGGTGCTGGTGTGGCGTTCAACGCTACTCGGAGGCCAATCAAGCCTAACCAAAACTGATCCCTCTCTATCTTTTTCCAGAATGTGGCACAACCTTGATTACTTTGATGTCCATTGATCAGTGAAGCGTGAGGAATAACAAGCGATAAACGACAAACAATGTGTGTCTAATGTTTCACTCAACCCTGATCAGTGTCATAGAGAGTACACAATAATTAATATACTTAGTAGGAGTAACATGCCATCGTCGGCGTAAGATATCGTAATGGATCAACTCCCACCTCATCCGAGCCCGATTAGGTCTGATGTTCAATAGCACCATCCTATTTGGCTTTATAAGCCATAGTCGACAGTGACATATGCGTATTGTAACTTACCGGGTCAAATCTACCTGCTCCCAGCCTGACAAGTTTGATATTGGTGATCGTGTACGATGTGGGGTTCAGCACTGATTGTGCCTTATGATGAGAAGAATACGAATGACCTGGAATGAGTCAAGTTTGAAGTAAAATGGAGAACAACGATTACATATAATGCAGATAGAGAAGTGCTTGATTTGATGAGTCCCTGAATGCCTATAAACATAGATGAAGGTTTTCATGGATCTGATAATTGACTATATACAGAAAGCAGAAACGAGTCTTCAATACCCACCTTACAAACCTGGACTATGTAATTCCAATTCAAGTCATTCTTTTTTTCTTTTTCTTGTTTTTTTTTTTTTTGGACAGGAGGCAGACTACAATGTTCAATTTGTCAGAACCGACAGCAGATAGCAGGAAGAAATGTACGCACCACAAAAAAAATTTACACACTACTACAGATATGACCCTACTTGGCTTAATGGAGGCTGCTTATACAGGATGAGCGTCATAGGAACGTCATATCTTTGGAAACTCTGTAATTAATCAGGAATCCTCAAACTCTGTTAGTTGAAATTAAAAGTAACTCTGACTCAACTTGAACGGAAATACGCGCCACATGTCGCACTGAACAGAACTCCAGCTGTGGCACACACGGGAATTGCTGTTCAGGTGAATGCGTAAGCCCATTAGCATCTTCATTTATAGAAGAAATCATGAAATTGGGGCCCCCGCTATAAAGCGCATTCACGAGCAATACAAAATTTGTATCTCAGTCGACCGTGAACAATCACACTGAAGGATATCCAGTTTGACGTGTTTGACATTCGGATTAGTCTTGGAAGTAGGATGAGTTAATGCTGATGAAACTAATAATAATTGCATGGGTGCATCCAGTGTCATAGATGAAATTTTGTAGCATTTCTAAATGAGCCATGGGATTCTACCAAGGGAAGAGATTAGTTTGCCAAGAGTGGGCCACGAGGTATAAAGTACAACATTGCTGAGTAATGGTCACGTGATTACATGACAACATGAACATGGACTTTTTATTCTTCTCGGAAAGAGGATTCAAATTGGATCCACTGGTATTAATCCAAGTACCCCGGAAGTGTGGCAACTCAACGTTCACAGCAAGAAGAACATACCTATGGTTTGAAAACATCCTTGCAGATTGAAAATTTTCGGATAGGTTGAATCTTGTTGTTTCCGTGTTTTGTATTATAACCTGACGAGTTTCTTTCCTACAGTGCATAGCAATCATAATACAATGGTTGAATCCATTGTATTACTATTGGCCATCGGCTATCTATTACTCTCAGCTCTCTGTCCGCCCCCCAAACCCACACCTCTCGCCTATCTCACCGTGGACACCATCCTTCCTCCCAGCCACAGTCATCTTGCTGTGCAGCCCCAATAGCTATACGAATTAATTTCACATTATCACCACATTTGTGCACAAATGGCTGGTTGTGTCATGGATGTTCTGGCATGTATTTATTGCGGTGTCACTGGTGAGACGCAGCAAAACCGAGGATGAACATCTCAAGGACAGGGATTGAATACAGTTTCTCAAAGGTAACGCCGTGTTTCATTTGACAAAGATATCTAAATACAATGTCACAGCGCATTGGCAACCAGTGATTTATCTTGCTCGGGTATATATGTCACGTGGCAACCATCACCTAGGTCAAATGAAAAGGCGTTGATCCGAAACGTCACATGGTTTCCATATATCACTTGGTGATCAAGGCCACCCTACCGATACAGTGGGATTCCCGATTTCAAATTAGGCTAGACTCGTCGGCATGTATATGAGTTGATACGATATGCCACATGGTACATGGTTCTCCCCTCGTTATAAATAGAACCGCCAACACACGCCCACCCGATCCGGGCCCACTCAGGAATCTTTAATTGCTCGTGCGACCTTGATTGCCTAGTTATTTATAGAAGCCGCAAACACATTTCAGGGTCCCTACATTTATTAGTCAAATTACCAGTGTCACATAGTTTCCCCCCGGATCGGGTCGGAAGGTGTGCGGCTAACTAAATGGCATTTGGGGATCAGGGTCGTGCCAAGATCATCGATGTCAACTCAAGGTACCCGGACCCGGTCAGCATAAGATTTGATCCGCACCGCCACACGTGAAGCATTACTTGGCGATCAAGGTTGCGCCATTAATTCAGTGAGATTGCCGGTATCACCTTGAGTTACACCGATCGGATTGGAAGGTGGGCTGCTGCTAAATGGAATTTGGCGATCAGGAATGACTGATTCAACTCAAGGTACGGGCGGCTACTAAATAGTAGTCGGTGATCAGGATGGCACGACCGATGGGGCATGATTATCGATATCAACTTCGGTTCCCCTGGATCGGGTTGAGATGTGTAAGAAAACCGATATCATTTTGGGTCAGGTTAGTAGTGGGAAATAACTGACATGCCATCCCTTGACCTATGGCATGCGTTGTGTATCGTTTATTGATCACGCCGATTTGGGCCCTACCAACACCCATCTGCAAAGACGATCAGGTGATGAAACTTGATAGCTAGTTGTTCCATTGGAAAACAGCCTGAATATTCGACCTGTGTATTTACACTCAGTTCCTGCAATCAGCAATTCTGCCAAGGTCGATATCTTCGTCATGAGACCTGACCAGGCTGGCAGCGTTATAAAGTTGACTAGTGTCACACGAAGCACCATCGAGATCTGTAGTATGGTTACCATTGTTGGATTAATAAACCGCGTCGCCCTGACATTTGACCCAATCCTTGTTTCCATGGGCATTTGTCAATTTTTTTCTGTGGAAATTAAAAATAAAATGTTTCTAATGAGACTTTAATTTGTTTCATGTCTGTAGGATATAAGTTGTTTACTTGGATCTGGTCTCCCCTCAGTCGCCTGACTTACACACTCCAACGCTAAGGTGAGATATGACTTTTAATTACACCGTTGG
>QLPG01000985.1:0-10088 GCA_003314385.1 Gomphus sp. MG54 | reverse complement strand
AGCTGAACCCATGAAGCCAGTAGTGGGAGATTGAAAATAAGGTTTGGAATGCATAGATATGACATCACATGGAAGTTTGGGATCTAGTGCCCAAACACAACCTCTGCGACCATCAACTGCAAATACTCGACATATCAACCATCAAAATAGGGTACGAGACCAATGAAGAAGATAGATGGAAGGCCAAGATAGAGGTCAGGAGATTGGAGAGGTAGCAGAAATGAGAGGTGGAGGCTTCCCAAGTTGCTGAGGAGGTGGCCAAGGCCAAGGCTGAGGCAAAAAGGAAACAGGAAGAGGAGGCTGAGGAGAAGCAAAAAGAAGATGAGGAGGCCATGGACAAAGCAGCTGGGATGAAGAAACTGGCCAAAGAAAGGGCAGCAAAGGCAGATGCCAGGGAAGCAGCCAAGCAGACTGCAAAACAGGCAGTAGACCAGGAGGCCACTAATAAGAAACAGGATGCCAATGCTGCTGCTGGGGCAGCTGAGAGACAACACCCAGAGGAGGCTCACATATCTGAGGAACAACAGGCCAAAATGGCTGTTCATATGGAGGTTGAGTCCTCTAAAGAGACAAATAGAGAGGATGACAACAAAGATATGGGGATCCAGGATGCAACACCTGAAGATCAGGGTGTTGACAATGTGGGGGTTTCTGAGGTTTCAGGACTCCTGAAGGGTCATGTGTTCAAGAGGGGTAGGAGTGCTGAAGTGGGGCCTAGCATGGGGCCTGGGATGAATGGAAAGGGAGGAATGAGTGGCTGAGGGGGGCCCAGGTGAGTCTCATTTTGTTATATATATATTTATTGAAATTTTCTTTTGAATAGCATAAAGGAAAGCCAACCCAAAAGTGGTTGCCACATCCTCCTTGTGAAAAGTGTGAGGAATGGGAGGATGATGCATGGTCCCGTCTATAGGGGCTGCTTGTAGAATGTGCAACTTCTACAAAGTAAAATGCAGCCTGGCCATGCCATGGGTGTCCAGGGCAAAAAGCTGGCCTATTATTTAGGATTCCAATGAGGAGGCAGGGGTTGAAAGTGAGGAGGAGCTGGGGGATAATGGGGAAGAGAAGGAGGAAGATGGGGAGGTGATGGAGCCACCGAGAAAAAGGCTGAGGCAGGCCTGCACTATGCAGCTGACTGGGAGGATGCCTGTGATTGAAGTGCTGTGGGCTGGACCATTGGGAAGAAGATAGGGAGCTGTTGGAAGCACTCCTTAGAGGTCAGGACAGGATGATAAGCATCCTGCTTCTTATAGTGGAGGAGGATTTGAGAGTTTCGGGAGATGCAGGAGGAGCAGATAGAATGGATAGTCCAGAGGAGGGGATAATGAGAAGGAGAAGGTGGATAAAGGGGAAGGAAAACAGAGGGAGGGTGAGGATGATGATATGGGGGATAAAAATGAGACTTTGAAGTAGTCTCAATCTTTAATAAATTGATTTTTTCTTTCTTTCTTTTTTGACTGAAAAAATAAAAGCATGTGAGGAGAAGGAACAAGTGAGGTGGGCCAAGATGTTTGGCCTTCCTGGCTATGGTAAACAGAAAGAAAAAAGGGGGTGATGGATAGACTGAAAGATGTCCATGATAGGTGTGTTCATAATGTCAAAAGTGGAGTATCAGGATGGTTGTAAAGGGAATTCAGGATGATGTAGGAACAGAGTAGAGAGGAATTAGGGTCAGAACTGAGGGAATGGAGGGAGTTAAGGACGGGATGGAGAGTGGAGATGGGTGAATGGAGGGGGGTTCAGGAGAGGGATGTCTTTGGGAGGGGAGATTGCATAGTTCAAAGTGTATCTAGCTAGTCGCCACCCCCCCTTATAGGTAGACATCCCATCATCTACTAAAAGTGCTGGCCTCAAGCTGAGGAAATGGAAAAGAGTGGTAAGGGCATAAAATGCAAATGTATGGACCAGATGAAACAAGAATGGATTAGGACAGACAGAAGAGACATCGTGTCAAGCTTTGGTAATGCTGAAGATGTGGGTGGGGAGTGGCCAAATCCTGCAGGCCAAAAGTAGTGGCTTTGGCTTCAACCTACTTGTGCATTGTGCCCTACTTTCCGTGCATGCCACCAATTTGGGACAGAGGAGGTACTCGGAGAGTGCTGAATATGTCAGCCTGAGTAGAGGACTTAACAGAGTAATGGAAGGTAAAGGGGCCTAAGCTTAGTCAATACCAAGAATAAGGAAGTATGTACATGCATGTCCTACTTATATAAGTTAAGAAGCAACATTATAATAAGGAATGTGGGACAATAAGGTATGCAGAGCATGTGGGGGTATTGTCCACAATGAGCAAAAAATAGAATGTGTCATGACCACACATCATGCTTTAACTTACTCGGCAGTACCATCTGACCAACCCTTACTCATATCATTCCATGGTGTACGGTTTTGGTTTGGTATACCCGGTTCATCACCTGGTTCATTATCCTTTTCCCCAACCCCTATTCTTTATCATCCCTACACTCTTTTTCTTTCCCCCTCACTCGCTTACCCATGGGATGCTCACTATTCCCTGCAACTTGCTCGCAGCCCTATTGTTTTATTCTCGGCCATTCCTTATTGTTCTATTTCTTTCCCACAATCTCACCGCTTATATTTCATTGTCTTACTCTCTCATTATTCTATTCTAATCGCTGTGGACTATACCTCCACATGGTCTTCATACCTTATTCTTTTTTCCATGTCTTATGCCACCCTTATTCCACATTCCACCTCTCAGCCTATATAAGCAGTGGATATGTGTACATAGTTCCTCAGTCTGAGTATCAACTAGGTTCACACCTCCCTACTCTCCTCCTTCTGTTCAGAAGTCCTTACTTGGGCCAACACCCTCGGTATACGCCTGAGTATCTATTCTCGTTACAAGTTAGTGGCATGCACAGGAGGCAGGGCACAATGCACAAGTACATTGAAGCCAAGCCACCCTGACTGGCCTGCAGGACTTGGCTGGTTCTGACAGTGCCATCGGTAGTACCAAGGCCTGGCAGTATACTCAGACTCACACTACCTCCTGTGCCCTTTATTGCTTAACGATTATGACCCTACAATCCAGATCTACCACCCGCAAGGTGACTAGCGCCCCAGACACCAAAAACTGAGGAATCAATGGAGGTGACTGAGCCAAATGACTCGGCAGGTGCTGGAACTGAGGTTAAGCTTAATGCCTCTACCCCTCTTAATCCTAATTCCTTGGTAATCCCTCTATCTTCTATTTTGATACCGAGTTCCTTGGCAACCCCTCTTAAATGTCTGATCGGTTCTACTCACTGCTTCATAGAATCTTCCTACGTTTGGGAACATAAGATTCCCACCACTTCCGTGGATTCAATTCCCCTTAAACTATTTGATGGCACTACTAATACGGTCATTATCGAATCTGTAGAACTACCAATCAAATTTCTGACAGGACAACTACAGTCTATCCATATGTATGTCACATCACTAGATTTGTCTGTATCGGTAGTACTCGGTCACAACTGGCTCACCTGCTACAATCCATTGATTGATTGGGTATTGGGCAGTATTATGTTCCAAAAAACCGCTAATGACCCTAGGTGCATCCTGAAGCTGTCGGTTCAGCCAGCATCTGCCGCTGCTCTATGGCCTCAACCAGGATCCTCTCTGAAATTAGAAGCCCCATTGATAGCCCTAGTCAATGCAGCCACCTTTGCATAAGCCTGCAAACTAGAAGGTTCACAAGTTTTCCGTCTGGACCTTTCGGCCATCGACGCCATCTCGGCATGATCGGCCAAGGCCCCATCCATTCCATCCATTTCCCCTGATCCAGTCAACCTCGAAAATGTCCCAAAAGAGTATCATGAATTTGCTGACGTCTTCAGCAAAACAAAAGCTGACACTCTAGGACCCTACCAACCCTACGATCTCAAGATCACCCTGGAAGATGGTGCCAAGATGCCTCATCCACCCCTCTACTCATTATCACAATCAGAACCAGAAACCCTGCACGAGTTCCTTGATGAACACCTGAACATGGGGTTCATCAGGGCCTCCCATTCCCTGCATGGAGTGCCAATCTTATTCTTCCGAAAGAAAGATGGCTCCCTTTGGCTATGCGTTGATTTCCGAGCACTAAACAAAGTGACCAAGAAGGATCGGTACCCTCTCCCTCTAATCACTGACCTACTAGACGCCCCCTGAAAAGCTCGAATTTATACAAAGATCAACCTTTGGCATGCATACCATCTGATCTGAATTGCCAAAGGAGAAGAATGGAAGACTGCCTTCAAGACCTGGTATGGTTCATATGAATGGCTAGTCATGCCGTTTGGCCTCTCCAACGTGTAGAATTCTGGATATAACTCAGTCATGTAACTAGCGCGACTGAGTATAATATTAATACCTGGATATAACTATACAGGGAATGCATGTAAGTATAAGTGTATAACATATCAATAGATATCTCACCTCGGTCCTGTAACTAGCGCGACTGAGGGAATGAGAACTAACTACTGTGTCTTATATACCATAACTGTATGGCACTGTGGATGTTATAACAATAAGCGTTATTGTATGGAATACAATAACATGCAGTCTCAGATCCCAATGTAGGAAAACAATGGCATGCAGTCTCAGATTCCAACACTCCCCCTCACTGTGATAGCTAGAGGTTATGACAGTGATCCGGAGATCTGAGACCCAGCAATGCAGCAAATTTGTCATGCTTTGGATGGGGTAGGGCCTTGGTCATAATGTCAGCAGGCATGTCAGCAGTGGGGAGGTATCTGAACGACACATCTCTTGCATCAACGCGTTCACGTATGTAGTGGAATTGTACATCGATATGTTTTGACCTGGCATGGAAACTTGGATCTTTTGTAAGGGATATGGAGCCAAGGTTGTCACTGTGGACAGTGGTTGTGCCTTGCTTGTGACCCAGGAGTTCAAGCAATTTGCATAGCCACATAGCCTCTTTTGTGGCATGACAACTCGTGACATATTCAGCCTCGCAACTCAAGGTGGTGACAACAGGCTGGCATTTCGAACTCCACAATATGGCTCCTTGACCCAAGGTAAACATATATCCCGATGTGGAACGTCGTGTATTGGCACATCCTGCATAGTCTGAATCGGTGTATCCAACGAGTAGTGGGGTGTCAGGGCCACCAAGGGTGAGTCTGTAATCTCGTGTCTGTTTCAAATAACGCAGGACATGCTGTAGTGCAGTCCAGTGGGCCAGCCCAGGGTCAGAATCAAATTGGCTCAGCTTGTTTGTGGCAAAAGTAATGTTGGGATGAGTAGCCATCGAGGCATACATTAACGATCCAATACCTGCTAGGTAAGGAATCTTCTTCATCTTTAGTCGTTCTTCATCTGAATTTGGTGACATAGATTTGTTTAAGATGACATTTGGGTCCAAAGGAGTGGAAACACCGTAGGAGTCCTGCATTCCAAAATGGTGCAGGATAGTATCAATATAGCCACTTTGGGATAAGGAGATGGTACATGCATGACGGTCACGAGTTATAGCCATACCAAGGAACCATTTAATAGGTCCCATATCGACAACATCAATGATTCGCCATAGATCTGTGACCATTTCAGTGAGTGTCTCTGAGTTGCTGGCTGCAGCAGCCATATCATCAACATGCACGGTAACCATGATCTGACCCTTTTTGCCTTCTTTTAGGAATACACTGTGGTCAACACTTATTCTAGTGAATCCAGCATGGCACATTTCATCATAGAGTCAGGTGTACCAGCAGCGGCCTGCTGTAGGGTGCATTGATGCATCTCACCCCTGAGAAGACAAACTCAATATATCTTATTTTCGTATCGATTTTGGTATCATATTGTGCGCAATTTAATTCTAAAATTTCTGATATATTTCTTGTATTTTTATCCTCAAAATTGAGGAAGCTATTGTGTATTTACTTGTACACTACTTACGGGTGCTTACCCATGCACGATGCGACGTGTGTGGCCAGCTCCCTGGATTGGGACCGGCAGCCTGGCTCAAACCTTCGATAGGGTCAAGAGCCAGATGCAGGGAATATGCGGGTGAAACACAACCCATGCATGCCTCCCTCCTCAGTTGTTGACCACACTGAGGAGGTGAGTTGTATAATATACTGTACAAGCCTTTAAGGCTAATTTCTCTTTATTCTTTTTGTAAGATAAAATAAATAGGTATATTTTCCGAATATACATGTAGTTGTTGACCACACTGAGGAGATAAAATAAATAGACTGCCATAAAATTTTTCTATCCTACTGTCAATTTGCTCATAATCCCATCACCTGCTTGGTGTAGGCCATATAGGGACTTGTTGAGTTTACATATTTAATCTTCTTTCCCTTTTATTTTACGGCCTTCGGGTTGCTCCATAAAGATTTCTTCTGTCAAGTCGCCATGTAGGAATGCCGTCTTGATGTCAAACTGGTTCACTTCCCAGTCCAAGGATGCAGCCAATCCTAATATGGTGCGTATGGATTCCAAACATGCAACAGGGGCAAACGTGTCAGTATAATCGACACCCTCGACTTGTGAGTACCCTTTTGCAAAAATTCTGGTCTTGCACCTTGACACATTATTATGCTCATCTCTTTTCAATAGGAATACTGTTCGACATCCAAGGATTTGATGCCCATATGGTACATCTTTTAGTGGTATCAGGGTCCATATATTGTGGCGATACATGGATTCCAGTTCATTGTCATAGCTGGTTTCCCATTCTGCTGCATCATAGGCTTGTGTTGCATCTCGGTAGGTCCTAGGATCATATTCAGCTACACCTAGCAGCTCATTAATTTCTTTATCAGTTGCAACCACAATCATGTCTTCAAGGACATGAACAGTGTCATTGAGTGTTTGATATCCTCTCTGTTCTTTTATTTCTCTTTTTGCCCTTTCTAGTTGTGTTTCGTAGGGTATTCCTTTCATTGCAGTGCCTGCTGCTGAAGGTTTAGGAATGCGTTTTGATTTGCGCTGGTGAGTCACTCCTTCTTCTTCATTTGATTGTTGCTCATCATTTGATTGGATCTCTCCCCCTCTTTGTGCAATGTCTCTATCATCCATGTCCCCTCTATTTGTCTTGATCATGATTTTCTGGAAAGGATCATCCTCTGAATCCTCTTCTCCCGCTTCTCCAACCTGCACACCTGGTCTATAAACTCGAGGACGGTTGTCTTTTGATTCAATGAAGACAACATTCCTCATTGTAATTATTTGACCTGTTTTGGGATAGTAGCAACAGTAATCCTTCAATTTTCTTGAGTATCCAACGAGTATTCCTTCTACTAAGCAGTTGTGAATTTTGGATCTTGTCCTGGCATCTTGAGTATGAATGCTCTACATCCTATCTCTCTGAGGTGCAATACATTGGGTCTAACTCCATAGTATGCCTCATACAGAGTTTTGTCTTTCAATGTTCGGGTAGGTGTTTGGTCCTTCAGGTAGGCTGCAGTTAATAAACATTCTCCCCAAAGTTTAGATGGGAATTGGTTTTCTGACATCATAGCTCATGCACGGTTGAAGAGAGTCCGATGGAGTCGTTCTGCCTTTCCATTTTGGGCAGAGGTATATGGTGCTGTTACCTGGTGATTGACACCTTGGTTCCATAAGTATGATTCAAATTCTCTTGAGGTATATTCTCCCCCATTGTCTGTGCGAAGTATGTTGACCTTTTCTCCTGTTTCATGTTCTACCAATGCTAACCATTCCTTGTAGCAATTCACGGCTTTATTTTTTTCGTTTCAGCAAGTCTCCCCCATTGTCTGTGCGAAGTATGTTGACCTTTTCTCCTGTTTCACGTTCTACCAATGCTAACCATTCCTTGTAGCAATTCACAGCTTCATTTTTTCATTTCAGCAGGTAGGCCCAAACTTTATCAGAGCAATCATCTATAAAATTTAATGTGTATCATTCACCATCAGGGGTTTGTACTATCTCTGGTCCTGTAATATCAGAGAACACCTTTTCCAGCCGCTGCTTGGCTCTTCCCCCTTCTTGTTCTTTGGGAATTGGTGTCCTAGCCTGCTTGGCAAGGATGCAATGTTCACAGACCTGTGGAAGGAGATGAAGGCTGGTAGGCATACCTATGGCAAGTTGTTTTTCAGCCATGTGAATGATTGCTGAATAGTTCACATGTCCCAGACAACAGTGCCAAGTGTCTAGCCCAGGGATGGCACAAGCGACATGAGCATGTTCAAAAGAGGAGTGGTCAGTCAAGGTATATAGCCCTTTTGCATACCACCTGCCTTTAACAATGAGTTTCTTGCCTCATAGGATAGAACACTCGGATGGAGTAAAGGTCACATTAAAGCCATCATCACTGAGGCGACCAACCGATATGAGGCGTAGTTTGACATCAGGGATGAACAGTGTATCCTTTAATACCAGGTGATGCCCTTTTCCACATTGCATGCGGACGGTGCCCATGGCAATGGCAGAGACAGTAGAACCATTAATGCCCCAGATTTCCCGGGATGGAATCTGGTGAAGTTCTGTAAAATCTTCCCGATGTGATGAACAGTGGCTGGTAGCACTGGAGTCAAAGATATATGGGGTAGAGTAGGCGGTAGTGGCACAGTCAGTTGATGATGCTATGGTGTCGTTCCAGTCAACTGAACAGGTAGGGAGTTCATGGAGGATGGCACAGGAGTCAGAGCCACTGTCTTCAGATATTTCTGTCACAGCAGCGTGAGCTTGTTCCTTACTCTTCCCTTTTCCTTTCTGATCATTTCCTTTTTCATTTGCCTCTTTCCATCAATTGGGTGCTTTTCCTGCACTTCCTCCACCTTCTGCCCAGCATTTTTCAATATCATGACCAGAGCATTGACAGTTGGTGCATTTTGTAGAAGTGGTGCCTTTTGGTGTTTTTTGGTGTTTGGCAGCAAGTAATTTTTCTCCTGCTTTGATTGAATCACAATGCCAGGTCTCCAGAGCCTCAATTTCAAGATGATGGGTAATTTTGTCAGACTTGAATGTTTTGGGCAAGGAGGTCATATTCCCTATCATGATTTTCCTAAGCCAGTCAAACTCCCCATCCAACATCACATGCAGATATAGGGTAATGGCCATTTCTTCTTTGGTGGGTGGTGCTGTATCATATATGATTTCAATTAAATTTTTTAGGTCTGCAATTGTGGCATTGACACTATCCACTGTAGTGAAGCGGGTGCGCATTGCTGTCTGCAGAGCATTGCATTTTGATATAGCACTGCTTTGGTAAGTCTTCACTTTTAAGCGTTCCCAAGCCTCTCGTGCAGTGGTCAGACTCTCAATTTCCTGGGATAGTGAATTGTCTACAACTTGGCAGAGGGCACCGACAATGCAATCATTTGTACCGGTCCATTCGTCAAGTTTTGTAGTATCCATTGGGGGTTTGCTGTCCGTTCCTTTGATGTAGGTCCATAAGCCATAACTTCTAAGGACAGATTGACATTTTCTAGACCATAATGTCCAGCCGTCAGCAGTGAGTATCCCAACATTTTTCAGTTTAATTTCTGCCATTCTGTTATTTGATGGTTGTTTCTTCATGCTGTAGGAATTTATTTTGTCTTAGAGCATGGATGAGAAGCCCATAACCTGTAGAATTCTGCATATAACTCAGTCGTGTAACTAGCATGACTGAGTATAATATTAATATCTGGATATAACTATACAGGGAATGCATGTAAGTATAAGTGTATAACATATCAATAGATATCTCACCTCGGTCCTGTAACTAGCGTGACTGAGGGAATGAGAACTAACTACTGTGTCTTACGTACCATAACTGTGTGGCACTGTAGATGTAATAACAATAAGTGTTATTGTACGGGAATACAATAACACGCAGTCTCAGATCCCAATTTAGGAAAACAATGGCATGCAGTTTTAGATTCCAACACAATGCCCCTGCAGTTTTTCAGAGGTTTATGAATGACATTCTCAGTAACCTAATAGACCATTGTGCTGTCGCCTATATAGATGACATACTGATTTATTGTCAAGTCCACGTACCGAGACCCATCCGCCGGCAGTACCGACCGAGCAATTATTCTATATCCACAACCAAGTGCCCACGTTGCCTGCATAACACTTGGTGCGCCGGTCCCGGCTCGGCACATTCGCCATCCGCACTCCTC
>QLPG01000984.1:0-18273 GCA_003314385.1 Gomphus sp. MG54 | reverse complement strand
TTATGGAACAAACTACCAGCTATTTTTGGACTTGCCTCGTGGGACGTCTTACTTCGTGATGAAGACAATATGTGGAACTCAAGTCAGAGCGGTAATACAGTGTAGTAGAGTTCCTTGATATAGATTTCAGTCAAGCTTGATATCAGCTCAAATTTTTTAGATTAAATTTTAATAAAATCATATTACAGCTAAGAAGTGTCTAAAGAATATTTTTGCCCTATAATATAGGGGCAAAAAAGCTCTTGTTGTGGCACAATAAATTTTCTGTGGAACAGGTCAAATTATCACAGGTATAAGTCCTTGATACAAGTATGACACCTAATTCTCTGTACATAGAATTTGCAGCCCATTGTCAGCCATTCAAATGTCTTCATCACATTCTTCTTCATTTTTCTCATTTTCAACATCATCTTTGTTCAACATTGGGGGGAGCTTTGATTTGTGACCTCTTGTGGTTTTTTTCTGCTATGATCACTTTGGGAACACAGTCATATATTATTAGCATATCATGCTTTGGTAGCCTAATATCTTTGTGGTCAGAATAAGGTCAAATCCCATGTGGAGTTTTTTAATTAGCAAGAGAAGATGCATATCTTCTCTAATATGAACACTCTATGAAAAAATCGCTCAGAAAAATTGAGCAATCACTGATTTAAAATTGTATATTATCAAAATTAAGTAAATTTAGATGAAAATAAATTCCTCCTGAATGCAATTCTTTTCCCCCCCTTCTAAATATTGCTTATATATAGTAGATTGTTTGTGCAAAACCCTGTATCATTGAAATGAGAATAAACACCAGAAGAAAATTAATTTGTATCAAGGAGGTATCTGTAAGGGCAACCTAGGCAGGCGTTCTACCCTAAGGCGGCGCACTGGCGAAGGGGGATCCAAAGATTTAGTATAGTGCCTAATACATGGGGGCTAGCCTACCTGGCGAAGGGGGATCCAAAGAGAAAACTCTAGGGGACCCTTCGCCCACTGACTACTGTATATAAGCATCGTCTCTATAGCGCTCCGCGCTCTATCGGGCATCACTCTCCTTGCCGACCGGGAAGTTCCGCCAGGGTCTCGACCCTGGGGGCGGATGACGAAAAGGGGGCCAAGGGGTGCAGCTGGCTCTTCTGGGGGATACTCGCCGACAGGAGTGATGGTTCGGCGTGCGGTATGTTCGGTACTGCCGTGAGTAGGTCGGACGGTTTTCGGCTGGTGGGTGCGGTGTACGGGCGAACTGCTGTCGGTCGGGGTTGGAACGTGGGGGTTCCCCTGACATTATCCTGTATCGAGGAAGTGTACTACACTGTATTACCTAGCTAAATTATCATAACTGCCCTTGGATTGTAGTCACTGTTCACTGTGTTGATTATGTGTGGAGATGTGCCATTCAGCTAAGCACAGTGGCAGCATGTCATCAAAACTTATAGATAGCAAAATAATCCCTACATACATTGTCCATGTACTGGAAGACTGACTAGAAGGAAGGGCCATATGTGGATTGGATATGCTCAATTGACAGTCTTACAATGAGTCCAGAAGGAAAATATGAATACAATTATCCATTGAGTAACAAAAGGCAATACAGCAGTTATATATATTCCCCCTATATACCTAATAGAATATTGAAAACAAGTCATATGCATATAATAAGTGTATCACTTCTTCTTCTCCTTTCCCATGACCTGGCCCCACATTTCAGCAGCTATGCTGTGGTGCTTGATCCTGTCTGTGCCTCTAGTATCAGGAATGTTAGTTTATATAATGATGTAGATGCTTGCTATGCTCCACCATCTGTGTCTGTGTATGAGTCTGGTACAGTCCTGCTATGCCATCTGTATGAGTCTATGTTTGTTTTTCAACACATCATTCCTTTACCCTACTATGCTCAACAGATTATGAGCCCCAGCATAGCCTAAATACCACCAGAAACTTTAACATTGTCATATCAGTCTATATTCTTGCCACCATCTATTTACTACCAAAACACTATCTCTATATCTTGTTAAACCCATGGGTCAAGCAGCTAATTAATGTTACTGAAAGGATTCCATAGGTTTCTGAGGGGTTCTGCAGGGGAGTGGAAGTTCCTAGGATGTAGGGGGTTTGAAGGTCGTAAAGTTGAGGATAAGGAAACAGAAAGGGATGGAAGGTGGATAATGAAGCACTAGGACCTAGGGTGGTGGTTGGCTTGTGGTAGAGGCTTGTATGACTAGTTGTGTAGGTGTTCAAGGTTGGAGGGACTTGGCTTCAACTTATGTGTTGTGCCCTCCTTGATTGTCTGTCCCTAATTTTGGAAAGTCAGAAACACATGAGAGGCTAAGTTGGAATTAGGCCAGAACTTAACTCAGAAGCTAGATACAAATTAAGTCAATATTTGTAGTAGCAAATAGTCCAGTCAACCCAGGGGTTATATACATATAAACTACCTTTTATTTTCTACTGTCTGGTCTAAAGACAAGGGGAGGGAGGAAATACAAGGGGTCAATAGAAAACAAAGAACAAGGAAGCTAGGTATGCGGTGATCCTATGAGATTCCTGCTGTGGAAAGTGGAATTGTAGTTGCAGAATTGCCAAACCTTGGGATTGTGAGACTATGAGTATATGAAAGGAATTGTAGAAAGGGCAATTGGGAGATTGTTTTTGATAATTGTGGCCAGAAAATTCCTGGAAGGGTACAGGCGGTTGTGTGAATTGTAATAGGTTTGTTTGAGGAGCATGGGCCATAACATATCTCATCTATACCATATCATCCTTTAATAACCAGGTTAATATGCTTTCTAAGGTACCATTCCTTAAGGAAGGATGGAAATTTTCTTCATGGGAGTTAGCACCACCTGGATCACAGATAAGCCTACTGTCAAGTCCACGATACCATGCTCTGATTTACTCAGCAGTACCGACCAATTAACCATTACCCATATTATCCCTCACCAGTGTGTGGCCTTGGCTCGGTATATTTGGTTCATCATTTGGTTCATTATCCCTATCCAACCCTCCTATTCTTTATTATTCTTTTATTCCCTGTCCTTCCCCTTACCTGTTTACCCTTGAGACATTCACTATTTGTTGTCACTCAGCAGTGGCCCTATTGTTTTATGTTCAGCCACTCTCTATTGTTCTATTCTCACTCACTCTTTTATTCTCAGTCATACTTCATTGATCTATTCTCACTCACATTCCTTGTTCTATTCTTGATCATTGTGGACAATACCTCCACATGATTCTCTATACCTTATTATTCTCCATTCCTTGTGCCACTCTGTTCCACATCTCACTTATTAACCTATATAAGTAGCTAATATATGTAGATGGTTCTTCGTTCTGGAAATCAACTATGTTTATGCCTTCTTGTCCTCCCTCCTCCTGTCTAAAGTCCTTTACCTGGGCTGACATTCTCGGCACCCTCCTGGGTATCTCTTCTGTCCCAAATCAGTGGCACGCACGGAAAGTAGGGTGTAATGCATGAGCACATTGAAGCCATGCCACTATGACTGGCCCGTAGGACTTGGCCACTCCTGTCCGACACCTCGGCATTTCTGGAGCCTGACACCTACAGATACTGTTCCTGAGAGTTCCAAAGTAGAGGATAGGTGACTTACCTTCTTCATCTAGTCAAGCCTTACCTCTGAACTCTAGTATTTGGTTTCTGGTAAGAAATCTATACTAGAGGTCTGGAATACACAATTCCAAAGGTCTACCATGGCTTATCACCTCAAGGCTTGTGAGAGCTTTGATCAGATTGAATATAATCCTACTATAAGGACAACCTGTTATGATATGAAGGAATAATGTAATTGTAATCAAACGTAATATCTCCCAAAGGTAAACAATGGTGAGGTTCAGAGTAGGGTACAGCATCAACTTGTATGTTGTGCCCATGTCAAGTATACATACTGAGTGTCCGATAATTCAGCAGTGCCAACCAAGCAGTCAGACTATGTCTATATACAAGTGCCCATGCTGCATGCAAATCACTTGGTATGCCGGTCCTGGCTCAGCACATCCACCATCCATATTCCTTGCCCCTATCCACATTCCTTGTCCCCATCCACATTCCTTGCCCCCATCCACATTCCTTGCCCCCATCCTGAATTCACTCTATGCCATTCATCATCTATTGATCCTACCATGCCTACTCCTTATTCCTCGACCTGCCTCACCTTGGGACATCTTGTCCTTGTTTTATCCTCAGCCATAACCATTGTTTTATAGTCAGGCACTCCCTATTGTCCTATCCTTAGCCATATTCCTATTATTCTATTTCCATGTCCCATCCCCATTTACATTCCTTCATTCTAATTTTACTTGTTGTGGATAATATCCCCACATGCTCTGCATACCTTATTGTTCCACATTCCTTATTCCACATGTTGCTTCTTAGTGTCAAGTACACATACTAAGATCCCAGTAATTTGGCAGTGCTGACTGAGCAGTCATCCTACATCCACATACAAGTCTCCACACCACATGCACATCACTTGGTACATTGGTCTCAGCTCGGCACATCCACCACCCACATTCCTTGTCCTTACCCCTCACATACTCTATGCTATTCACCATTCATTAATCCTACCACACCTACTTCTCATTCCTCGATCCACTTCACCTCAGGACTTCCTGTCTTTATTTTATCCTCAGCCACAACCATTGTTTTATAGTTGGGCACTCCCTATTGTCCTATCCTTGGCCACATTCTTATTATTCTATTTTCCATTGTTCTATTCCTGTTTACATTTGTTTATTCTAATTTTACTCATTGTGGACAATACCCACATGCTCTGCATACCTTATTGTCCCACATTCCTTATTCCACATGTCACTTCTTAAACCTATGTATGTAAGTAGGACATGCATGTATATATTTCTTCGTTCTGGGTATCAACTAGGCTTAGGCCCCTTGTCTCCTCCTTCCTCTGTAAAGTCCTCTACTCATGCCAGCACTTTGATACCCCGCAAGTACTTCCTCTGTCCCAAATTAGTAGCATGCATGGCAAGTAGGGCATAATGCATGAGTACATTGAAGCCAAAGCTACTACTTCCAGCCTGCAGGACTTGGCCATTACCCATCCACATCCTTGGCATTACTGAAGCCTGACACTTGACCTATATAAGTAGGACATGCATGTATATACTTCCTCATTCTGGGTATCAAATTAGGCTTAGGCCCCTTACCTCTTTTTTGCTCTGTAAAGTCCTCTACTTGGGCCAGCATTTTTGGCACCCCCCAAGTACCTCCTCTGTCCCAAATTGGTGGCATGCACGGCAAGTAGGGTGTAACACACAAGTATGTTGAAGCCAAAGCCACTCCTTCTGGCCTACAGGACTTGGCCATTCCCCGTCTGCATCTTTGGCATTACCAAAGCTTGACAACCTACCAGATTGCACTGGTCCCTCATTTCAGAATAGCGAGACAGAAGGAAGGCTTAGTCAATGTACTGTTACATACCATTGCAATAGCATGTAACAAGTTGTTGTTTAAATAGTGCCCACAGACTAATGCTAGATAACCTGGCATAGTGGCCTTTTGGCCCAGTTAGAAGAGCACATTACTATGGGAATTTGTTGCCTTTCACACAACCTAAGCAGGTGTTCTAACCTCAGGTAGTACACTGGCAAAGGGGGATTCAAAGATAAAACTCTAGAGAATCCTTTGCTTACTAGCTATGAATATATATATTTACCATCACTATAGCACTTTGCTCATATTAGGCATTACTCCCTGTATCAGTCAGAGGTAGAACTGGGCCAATGGTATAGCTGGTGACTGATGAACATATAGCTGATAGCTGAAGTTGATGCCCACTGATAGTAGCTGCTGGCTGGAATACTTGTTTGGCATGTACCTCAGTCAGTATAGTCAGGAGTGTACCAAACAAATCTTGGTTGTTATGTATTCCCTTGGTCAGTATAGCTTTGGTTGAGACTTAATCTTGGGGGTTCCCCTGACATCACCTCTCTTATAATGTGGCATTCCAGACACATTGATTCTAATAGGTAGGACCAGCATGCAGGATTTGAAGGTGGATACATTTATAAGAAGAATTTACCAGAGGGGACCCAGATATAGGCAATAGAAGTTGGCAATGAGGTTGGGGTCTAAATATCATTTTTGTCTTCTCAAGAGTTCTCCTCATAGCCATAACCCTTCCACTTGATGAGGAACTGCAACTGGTTGACCTTCATTTGGCTATTGAGCACTTGCTCTACCTCAAAGTATTCCTTATCATCATATAAGATCAGTTATAGTAGGGGGGTTAGTGTCTGTCTGAAATGGGGTCAGCCAGCACAAGGGTGAGTTTGACAACTGGGAAGACAGGGTGAAGGTGACTTAAACCCTTTGGGAGCCAGAGAAGCAGTATGCATGGGACCTGACTTGTTCTTCGATGAGGTAGGAGCCAAGCTGCCTGTGTGCCAGTTTTTTTGATGGCTGGTTGGTCCAGATGTTACTTACATTGAGGTATACCTTGTTGCCCAGTACAAACCTCAGTGTTGGTTGATGCTAGTGGTTGTAATGAGTCGTCATGTCTTCCTTTGTTTTTATCAGGGCTACTTTTGCCTTGGAGAGTGCTCCTTCCATTCACTCCTTGAACTCATTCATGGATTCAAGCCAGGACGGAGGTTGGTATAGCTTAAAACCCATACAAGGGTGGTGACCCATGTCAAGTAGGAATAGTAATTCTTGGGTCAAAGTGTGAATGTGGTCATTATACTGAGACTTGACTAGGAGCAAGAGGTCATCCCAGTTATCCTGACTTTTGTTGACAAAGAGTCAAAGGTACTGTTCTAGCTTTTGGTTCACTTGTTTGGTTTATCCATCCATCTAAGGGTGATAGACTGTCGAGACTGCTGTTAAGAACACAAGTGGCCAGGTTGTTAAATTTATATCTTAGCAAGGTTGAAACTTTACAAAGGTTCAGAATAGGCCTTGGCTTCAGCTTATGTACTACACCTTTCAAATATCATTGTATCCATAACTTCAGACAGGTTTGGAGTGGAGTGAGGTTGTGGAAAGCCTTTAGCAGAAGCTTAGAAACTGAGCAAGGATTGTCTTGGTCAAATTCTAAGTCAATAATTAGACTACTGAACTTCTACTTTACATGTGTATTATATACTAGTAAGTATTTCAAATTCTAGTAGGGTTTAGTGACTGAGAACAAGGGGAATTACTAAAAAGATCTCCAATTGAAATAACAAGGGAAGAAAAGTACAAGGGGCCAAGTGAAATTTGTGACTAAGCTTCTATGGGATCTAAATGAGATCTTGAGCAGGGTCTTGATGCATTTCTGATTTGGGAAATGGTGAGTGGAGTTGAGTCAATCAGTGAGATAAAGGAATGAAATTTAAAAGGTGTTTAGTGATAAAGGTTAGGCAAATTTTTGACCAGTGAATGGTTAGCATGATGTCTAGTCAGAGGGCTAAGGATTGGTAACAGAGGTTGTATAGACTGGAATATGTGAATGGTGGGATTGGCTAAGACTAAGGGCATGACCATATGAGAAAAGTCATTGAATTCAAGGGCTGAAGAGTATATGGCTGAAAAGGTAAATAAAGGCAGAGTTAGGCTGAACAGGATGATTTGAATAGTTGGACATGCTGGCATAGTGGTTTTTAATAGTTCCCTTGACACCTACTAAGTCCATTGATATCTACCTTTATACCATTGAGACTGCTTATTAGATCAAGAGTCTTGGCTGTATTATTGATGATATAGAGACCATAGATGTCCTTCTTATGAATCTCTACTCATCCTATCACACCATTCACACTTCCATTCTCACTGCCAAGGCTAAACCAACTCTTGTCAATACTTCCATTATTGCCATCAAATCTGAGTCTTCTGATTTTGCCCTTACTACTCAATCTGGATAAGATAGAGGATACAAGCTGTTAGTAGTCATGTTTCAGGTTTCTCAACTGTTTACAATTCCCAGGAAGATGAAAAAGTTTATTGTTAGTACAATCCAACTAATGAAGGCTATTGTTATTATTGTGATTGTTGTCAAGTACATGCACTGAGTGTCCAGTAATTCAGCAGTGCTAACTGAGCAGTTAGACTACACTCATGCACAAGTGTCCAAGCCACATACAAGTCACTTGGTACACCTGTCTCAGCTTGGCACATCCACCATCCACATTCCCCATCCCTACCTCTTGTCCACTCTGCCTCATCTACCATCTATTAATCCTATGTGATCTGTCCCTTATTCCTCAACCTGCCCTACCCTGGGACATCCTGTTCTTGTTTTATAATCAGTCACTCTCTATTGTCCTATCCTTGGCCACATTCCTATTATTCTACTTTCATTGTTCTATCCCCATCTACATTCCTTGATTCTATTTTCACTCATTGTAGACAATACCCCTACATGCTTTGCATACCTTATTATCCTATATTCCTTATTCCACATGTCAATTCTTAACCTATATAAAGTAGGAGACAAAACTATTCAAGTGTTTTGAATATTTGTGTTGTACTGTAAATAACAGGAGGATTACATGATCAAAAAATATGACGTAATGGACTGGACAATGCCAGCAATGTCCAAGGTCTACGAAATGAGTCACGTACATCCCTAGAGTATATATAGTCTCCATACCTCCAAATTTCCCCTTGCGTCCTTCTTACCTAACTCACGCTCCATAGGTACTTGATTCCCATTGTTATAGTATGTGTCCTTCTCACCTAACTCACACTCGATAGCCATAAAGGCTTCGAGCCTCTACTTTTTTGTCACAGGCCTTTGCAAGTGCCAAGGTGGCACTCCGAAGTGGCAACGCCTTTCGCCGCGCTGTTCCATCATTTGAAATCGACAACTCATCAATGATGGCACCTGCTGGCCCTGATGGGCCAACCTCTCGCTCGAGAGAGAAGCAACTTAGCCAGCCTCCTGCTGATACCACGGTGTCTCCATTGCCTCAGGAACAGGGATCTGGGCCTTTCCCACCGTTCGCGCCAACCCCAACCAATGACCAGCGTATCACCTCACTGGAGAATTCCCTCGCACAGCTGCTCTCCATCATGCAGCAAGTACAGCAGGCCCAGCAGTCGTCGCAACCCCCATCTCTACCCCACCAGGGACAAGCATTGGCACAACCACCTATGCCACCCCCCCAGCAGCTTCCCCTGCCGCCAACTAGTATAATCGCTCAACCTCTGCCCAATCCAATCCTGGGGCTCCCCTTTGTGCCCCCAATTTCCTTAAACCCTGCCTCAGGTATGTCCTTGGATCGCTCTTCTCCCCACATTGAGCCTGCATTGCGGCTGGCAATCGCAAAGCATGAGTTCCGCCCCAGCCACCTATATAAATTGGACGCCACAGTAAAGGAATGACCAAAACCTAAGATTTTCGAGATTTCTGATAACGGTCAATTCACCCAACATGAGCGCGAGGCCTCCCCAAAGGATTATCCCTCCTTCTGTGCTCTTTATGAGCCACTCGTCTTCTACTTTGAAATTCTTCAGTATTTCATAATTTCATCTGGAAATCTTTCTGCCATTCACCAGGTTGTACTCGGCTGCTTGGAATACCTGCATATCCTGTATCAAATCTATTCATGCTACGAGTGGTCTGCGGTCTTGCAGTATCACTTCATGTTTCACAATCGTCGTCTTGTGGAGATGTGAGAAGGGGACTACTCTGGATGGCGTACAATAGATCCCGAACTGGCATCCCTCTCTCTCTATGGGAACCCAAAGAACTCACCGGGTAAAGGCATTACAAACTCAGGTCCTTTGTCTTCAAATGCGAAGCAAATATGCTTTGCATTTCAATCGGGCAAATGTAATTCCCCCTGCAGCCATGGTCGCATCCACAAATGCAAGAATTGCGGGAACACTGAACATGGATGATCATCCTGTACCAAGAAGGCAAAAGCGCCATCTTAGGACACTGGCAGGACGAGCAAACTACCTTTAACCATGTCTACCACTCGTCCTTGCCTACAAGACACCCATACCCGGTCCCATCCCCGTCCTAGCTCTCTAATTCCTGCCCCCAATATATTGCCTTATTCCGAGTTATTCCCTCCTGGTCCTCCTCCTCCTCCTCGTCCTAATAGTGACCCTCGCTGTAATGCTGTCACTGCTTCAACAGTGGACCTCCCTCACATAACATGTACCTTAGTTAAAGATGCATGGCAATTCTATCTTGCTGAGTACCCTGATTGTCGCTTTGTCAATTCCTTACTGCACATAATGGAGTATGGTGCAAATATCGGTTTTTCTGGCACACATTGTGAGCAAAACTGTCGCAACCTTAAAAGTGCCATTGCGTTTCCCGATTCAGTATCAAATGCGATAAACACACTTACTACTAGCAACCATGCTGCCGGGCCCTTTCCAGCCCCACCCCTTTTGAATTTTCGATGTTCCCCCCTTGGCTCTATATCACATCCCAGAAAACTGTGGAAGCGTTGGCTTATCCACCATCTCTCTTGGCCACACGGCTCTTCAGTCAATGATGGCATCCCTGATGCTGAGGGTCACATCCGCTACAAAGCCTTTAGTCAGGCTGTGTCAACTATCGCTGCCTTGGGGAGAGGCACACTGTTGACAAAGCTCGACCTTAAGGAGGCCTTCCACCATATCCCTGTTCGCCCAGCTGACTAGCAGCTTTTAGGCTTTCATTGGCGAGAGTCTTTCTATTATAGCATTGTGCTATCATTTGGGCTCAAATCTACGCCGTATATTTTTAACCTCTTTGCAGAAGCACTTCACTGGATCATCCAGCGCCATATTCCTGGCCATATTAAACACTACCTGGACGACTTTCTGCCAATATTCACACCCCCTACCCCACACGCACTAGCAAATAGCACTATTGATTGGATTCAGGCGCTGGGTAGCCAGCTAGGCCTATGCTTCCAAGATGAGAAAACCATCCTCCCCTCAACTCAGGTAGAGTTTCTTGGGCTTGAGTTGGATACCATGGCTATGGAGGCTCGGCTCCCTGATGACAAACTTTACTACCTCCGCGACCTTCTCCTCGAGTGGTTGCCCCACCGCCGCTGTTCCCTGCATGAATTGCAACAGCTGATAGGCTTCCTACAGTTCTGTTCTCAAGTAGTTCCTCATTCTCGGGCATTCCTCCGCCATCTCATCAACTTCTCAATGGAATTCGCATCCCAGCATTCTGTTCGCTACCTGCCAGCTTATGCACATGCCGAAATTCACTGGTGGCACACATATGCCCTGAAATGGAATGGTATACACCTTATTGCCCTATCCCGTGAGACAGTCCATGTCTATACCGATGCCAGTGGAAAGAAAGGAATCAGTGGGATATTTGAGAATGAATGGTTCGCTGCCCGGATACCAAGGTGCTTTTGCGAACGAGACATACAATTTAAAGAAATCTATGCTGTCCTTCAAGCAATCCTTCGCTAGGGCCACCATTGGAAGCACAAACATGTTATTTTTCATGTTGACAACCAGGTTGATGTGTGGGCAATCAAGAATGACACAAACCGATCCTTGCACATGATGACGAACTTGCGGATAATTGTCATGCTAGCAGCGCAGCTCGAGTTTTCTTATGCCTCTTCTTGGCTTTCTTCATCTGACAATTCTCTTGCTGACTTTGCTTCTCGCTTTATGTATACGCAACTATTTGTCCATGCCCCCCACTTGAACCTCCAGCCTACCTCACCCCACTCCCCAACCATTGGTATCAAATGCACTCTCATATCTCACGACTCACCACATTTTGGCTGTGGCATGGCCTCGCTTCCAGCACCCGGTCTTCCTACAGCACCGGTCAGCGGTCCTTTTTCGAGTTCATTATCAGCCATCCAGACCTGCGTCACCCCTCCGGATTCTTCCTTCCTGCGATGAAAATCGCCCTCCTTGAATGGGTTGCCTTCCTTGGGTCTCGCTCCCTCCAACCCAAAACAATCAAAGCATATATCACACATGTCCGCTCCGTACACATCGACAATGACTTGCCCTTCGAGGCATGCGAGTCCCCATTGCTCCAGCAAATGGTACGTGGCATTAAAAGGTACATGGGCGAAAAAGACAGGAGGCCAAAAATGCCAATTACCTTCAACATCCTTCACCGGATCATCTCCCTTCATCCATCTCCATCGAGCATTGGCGACCTCAACTACACTTCCGCCATCCGCCTTGCAGTGCCCACATTCTTGCGTTGTGACAAATTCACGGTGCGTAGTATGAAGTCGTTCAACCCATCTGCACATCTCACCTGGAGTTGCCTGCGCTTTGAGCCTTCATTCGAAGCCCCCAATTACATGATCCTGTCCATCCCTTCCTCCAAATCTGACCCCTTCCGGAAAGGGGTTTCACTCTATATTTCAGCCACCCTCGGTGCCTCCACATGCCCTGTCACTAGCCTTAAAAACCTCTACATCTGCGACCCATGTCCACCTGAATTGCCCCTGTTCGTGGGGCAGGACGGTGCGCCGCTCCTCCATGCAGACCTTCTCAGGCGATTTCGCGACGATCTTACTAGGATTAGACTCAACCCAAGCTCATTGGGTTGCGCAAAAGAGCGCCGGCATCACAGTAGCATTGTCTACCCATTCGCTACAATCGAATAAGCGTAGATGGACTGGACAATGCCAGCAATGTCCAAGGTCTATGAAATGAGTCACGTGCGTCCCTAGAGTATATATAGTCTCCATACCTCCAAATTTCCCCTTGCGTCCTTCTCACCTAACTCACGCTCGATAGGTACTTGATTCCCATTGTTATAGCACGCGTCCTTCTCACCTAACTCATGCTTGATAGCCATAAAGGCTTCAAGCCTCCACTTTTTTGTCACACCCTCCCTGACCACTTCCCTATTTTCCCGATTTTTTGTTTATATCTATGCTTGCGCCGGCTTGAGCCTGGCCCACTTTTGGGTTGCGCAAAAGAGCGCCGGCATCACAATAGCATTGTCTACCCATTTGCTACGATCGAGTAAGCGTAGATTAGTGGAGATAGCCCTGCTTCTGAACTTGTGGTCACAATTAAGATGATTGCATAATTCTCAATATTCATTGAGATTTTAATTATTTAAAAAAATGAAGCATTTGAACGGTTTTGTCCCTCATATTTTTTAAACAAGAAATGGTATATATCAGTACTTGGTAAAGCCCCCATTTGCACTCATCACTGCCTGCACCCTTCTAGGCATGCTCTCAATCAACTTCTGACATACCTCTGACTCTATCTTCTCCCATTCCACTCCAATCCTCTCCTATAGCTCATGCACTCTACTAGGGGGGTGTTCATAGCAGAAAGGTACTTTTTGACAATAGTCCAGAGGTGTTCAATGGTGTTTAGGTCAGGGGACTAAGCTGGCCACTTTATGACCTCATAGCCATGGTCAAAAAAACCACTCAGTGGCCTTCTTGCATGTGTGCTTGGGGTCATTATCCTGTTAAAAAATAATATTAGTAAAATCTTCACCATAATACTCCAGGCTAGCCTGAAGCTCATCATCTAAAATCTGCCTGTACAACTCCCCATCCATCCTTTCATCCATTTTGACAGCATAGCCAGGTCCTTCCTACAACATACAACCCCATACCATCACAGAACCTCCACCAAACTTCAGTGTTCCCTCAACTAGCCTCTCATTCAAAGGCTTTCCAGCCTTTTTGTACACCCATCTCCTTCTATCTGACCCCAATTGATTGATTTTGATCTCATCTGACCAGACAACATGCTTCCAGTCCTCTAGAGTCTACTCTAGATGAGCTTCGACAAACTCCCACCTTGCCTTCCTATGCCTTGCACTAAGAAGTGGCTTCTTTCTCTTTATAACTGCCTTCATCCCAGCCTTCTTCAGGTTCCTCTTTACAGTCTTCATTGAGAATGTTTTTGAGCACCTGAGTACCCTGGGTTGTGTTCTGAATCTTCTCTCTTTGCATAAGTAATACAATATGGTAAATGTTAGATGGGGATATCTGTCAAGTGCACATACCGAGGCCTGGCACATTTGGCAATGCCAACCAAGTATCTAGCCAGTAATCAAGCAACATGCCTAATACACAGTCCCCGGTTCAGCATATCCCTCGTTCCCATTCCTTACCCACCTTATCCTACCCATTCCATCCCTCGTTCCCCAATCCATCTTATCTCAGGACATCTTATCCTTGTCTTAACTTCGGTTACAACCCCCTTGTTTTATAATCGGCCACTCCCTATTGTCCTACCTTTGGCCATATTCCTATTATTCTATCTTCATTGTCCCATCCTCGTTTATATTCTTTCATTCTAATTATACTTGTTGTGGACAATAGCCATATGCTCTGCATATGTTAAGTCCGTGTGTCAGGCGCTTAGCTAGTACTTCCGAAGGGGTTGTCCGGGTTAGCGCGAAGGTCCGTAACGGGGCCGAGGACCGAGACGGGAGTCGGACGGACTACGGACGGGGGCAGAGGTGCCGGGAACTTAGGGTAGGTTGCGGAATAGTTCAATCTGGTCACTGAGGTGTTCGAGGTCGAAGGGACTTGGCTTCAACTTATGTGTTGCGCCCTCCTCGATCGTCTGTCCCTAATTTCGGAAAAGGAGGCGGAGTTTACCGGAAATGAATCGGAAACTGGTGGGAGACTAAATCGATATTTGTACTAGCGAACAGTCTAGTCGACTGGAAGACTATATACAAGTGACTATCCTTGTACTATCTTTGACGGTCATAAAACAAGGGGAAAAGGGAGTACAAGGGGTCAATATAAGGGAGAACAAGGGAGTGAGGTACGCGATAGTCCTGTGCATCGGTTATCAATCGTAACGGAACCTTGATTTCCGGAGTCTTCGGAGGGTCGGATTCGTGGTCTATGGAGGGTCGGGATTGCGGGACCTCGGAATGTGTTTTGGACATTCAGGAATTGGTTGTTCGGGCTTTGGTCGATCGGAAAGGTCCTGGAAACGGTGCGGGTGGTTGTGGGGTTTAATATGGGTTTGTTTGGCTGCATGGTCCATAACAGCATACCTTATTGTTCCACATTCCTTATTCCACATATCGTTTCTTAACCTATATAAGTAGGACATGCATGTACATATTTCCTCATTCTGGGTATCAACTAGGCTTAGGCCCTTCTACCTTCTTCCCTTCTGTTAAGTCCTTGACTTGGGCTGGTATCACCAGCATCCTTCCAAGCATCTGTCTGTTGCAAATCAGTGGCATGCACGGCAAGTAAGGTGTAATGCATGAGTATATTGAAGCCAACGCCACTACTCTTGACTTGCAGGACTCGGCCATTGTCCACCTGACCCCTCAGCAGTACTGAAGTCTGTCAGTACCCAAAGCCTGACAATATCTTAGATAGGTGACTACCAGTGGCCTTGGGTATATCAGGACAGTGTTTTCTGCAAATAGTAGAGATAGAGCTAACAGAGACACTAAAGGTAAGAGGAGATGTAGTGGCTAGAATGACCAGTTGTGAGCAATTAGATGATAAAGTCAACTTTAGCAGCAGAGAGAGGCTTCATGGTTCTGAACAAGGAATGTTTGGCTTTATTTAGACATAAACAAACTATAAAAAGGTTCACATGATGTCATGTGACTTGTCATGTGATTTCCAGCCCTGTATATACAATTTATTGCATTAATAACTGTGAGGGACAAAACCGTTCAAATACTTTATTTTTTTAAATAATTGATATCTCAATGAATATTGAGAGTTATGTAATCATCTTGATTGTGACCACAAGTTCAGAAGCAGGGCTATCTCCACTAATTACATCATATTTTTTGATTATGTAATCCTTCTGTTATTTACAATACAACATAAATATTCAAAACACTTAAATGGTTTTGTCCCCTACTGTAAGTAGGACATGTATGTACATACTCCCTCATTCTGGGTATCAACTAGGCTTAGGCCCCTTGACCTTCCCTTCCTCCTGTAAAATCCTCTACTTGGGCTGGCACCTTCAACACTCTCTGAGTATCCTTTCTGTTCCAAATTTGTGGCACATATAGAAAGTAAAGTGCAACACACAAGTATGTTGAAGCCAAAGCCACTACTTCTGGCCTGCAGGACTTGGCTGCTCTCCACCTGCATCTTTGGAATTACTAAAGCTTAACAGTTGTTCAGGTCACATTGCTGCATGTTACATCTAGGATATGCCTTAGTATGTCAAGGATTAGGTTATGGCAGGTTTATCATATCAGACATAGGCTCATTTTATCTCAGAAGCTATTAATATAGCTCAAGTATCATTCAATGCTCCATTTACCAGTCAGCCTTTATCTCCTATTCCTTCCTGCAACTCTTTACTGGTGTTTGTAATGTATATCTGATTGTCAGATTTGGTGAGAGCTGTCTTGTTCTATTTATTTGGTGGGAGCAACAGTTCAGTTTTGCATCCCTATCAGGTGGGAGTGTTAGTTTATATAATGTTGTGGATGCTTGCTATGCTCTGCCACCTGTGTCTGTGTATGAGTCTGGTGCAGTCCTGCTATGCAATCTATATGGGTCTGTGTTTGAATTTTTCAACACATCATTCCTTTACTCTACTGCACTCAACAGGTAACACTACTATCCCTGATCCTACTTGCATCTCGCGACCTGCTGGCCTCTTTGGACTTGCTTGCATCACAAATATTGCCGGCGCCACCTCTCCCAGACAAATTGATCTCGTGTGTTTCATGAGAGTGAGTGGCGACCTCGATGCCTGGGGAGGCCGATACTACAAGATTTCCGGCGCCTCCTCGTCCAGAAGAATGACTAATAGTAGAAATGAGTCGAGCAAAAAAAAAGTGTCTAAAACTTGGAACCCACATGCCCTCCTTGACCAAGTGCGTCCTACGTTCCTGCTCTCCCAAACGCTCCTGCCCCACACCGCCATGGACTATGTTGTCCACACCGTCTCTTCCCGAGCTGTGTACGTCTGCCGGACGAGAAGAAGACCTAGACTGAGAACCGACGATAATTTCCAAAGCCGCCACGGCCAGACGAAATGTGGAAGTTCTGCATCTGAAATCCGAAAGTGGATTTAGCTTGTGTGATTGTGATTTGTCAGGAGATTCAGGAGATATTTCGATAAAACGCTCCATCAACAAAATCAAAAGTCACTGAAGATGAAAGTCTTTTCAGGCTTAAATCCGACCGCGATAATTTCCTTTGCGTTTGTTCGATTTTGAGGTCATGAGGCGAGAGTGTAACCTGTCAGCTGAACAACCAAGGGGACATCAAAAACATCCTGCAGCCATCTATTGAAAATTAGAGTAGGTTGATAGTACAAACCGTTCACTTTACTTTGTGAACATGAATGGGATCATATGTCCAAGGTGCATGCTATCACTACTTGGCCCTCTTCCAGTGTATAAGTAAAAAGGTTTGCCTTGCTCGAACCGATCTAATATCCGATCTAAGTCACTGACGGATGGATATAAGGGCTCATATGAATACAACAGTATATGGTTACGCACCGATGAGAAAAGAAAGTACCTCGTCGAAGAAGGAGGTGTGGTTTGTGTCCGGTAACCTTCTCGAATCGCTCTAACAATGCAGCATCTACCCTTCGCGTTCCGAACTGGTCAACAAGCTTGTCGTAGTTAATCGCATGTTGTTGTTGTCCATCCTCCGACATCTGGCCTTGGACGTCCCAAGGAGTGACCACCTGTTCAGTACCACCTGTGATTATTGCAGGAGAGAGATCCATGTACGATGGTAGCCGCCGCGCTTCGAGTCAGCCACGTGTCGCTTGATTTGGACAAGTTGAGCGCCTAGTCCAGTGCACTGTACTCTACTCAAGATGTTTTCCCATGCACGCGAAGAGAGCGACGCCAATCGATCGCGTGAGCAATGGAAAAGACACCCCGTATTCTACCTTGAAGACGGAACGGTGGTCTTGCTCGCAAATACCACCGTCTTTCGCGTGTATTTCGGACTCCTCTCGATGCATTCAGAAGTTTTCAGAGGAATGGCAGATTTATCTCCTTATCAGCCAGCAGACGCAGGATCTTATGACGGCTGCCCCCTCGTTCGCTTGACAGATGATGCAGATGATGTTGGATATTTTCTAGGAGCGATCATGGGGCTATAGTGAGTGTCGATCTGCTTCTCACAATGCCCATTGTAGTCACATATAACACGACCCTAGTGGCTTCCATCCTAATAGACCAACTTCTTTCGAATGTGCAGCCGGAATTCTTCGACTCTCTACAAAATATATAGTGCCTACGCTGCGTCAACAGGCGATTGATCATTTTCGACGAGTTGTGGTAACCGATTTCCAAAAGCTCAAATGGATTGAGCCCAGACCAAGTGTTTTCGGCCCACTTTTCCCAGATTATATTCAACTGTCCCTTCTATTTC
>QLPG01000974.1:17040-33093 GCA_003314385.1 Gomphus sp. MG54 | reverse complement strand
CAGGGTCGAGGCCCTGGCAGAACTTCCCGGTCGGTATGGAGGGTGATGCCTGGTAGAGCGCGGAGTGCCATAGCGATGGTGCTTATATACAGTAGTCAGTGGGCGAAGGGTTCCCTAGAGTTTTCTCTTTGGATCCCCCTTCGCCAGGTAGGCTAGCCCCCATGTATTAGATACCATACTAAATCTTTAGATCCCCCTTCGCCAGTGCACCGCCTTAGGGTAGAACACCTGCCTAGGTTGCCCTTACAGTAGAAAACTCTCTCCTTCGAGAACCGGCTGCTCCTTTGTATGACTCCGAATTGAATTTCTTTGGAAGTAGCGACAGCAGCAGCCCCTCCTCATTCACTTACAAAATCTTACTCTCCATGGACTTGCCGTCGGCCCAGGAGTTATTGGACCGACTGGTCGGTATAGAACAGGAGTTACTAAGAGAAAGAAGAGAGAAGCAGGACCTAGAGACGAGGCTGAACGTGCTACAGGTGACTACGATGAATCTAGTAGCAGGCCTCCAGATCTGCGTTTGGCAGCCCACGAAACGAATGGTAGAACCTGCCAAGCCCTCCGAGTTCGATAGTGACCATTCGCATGGGCGTGCATTCATGCAGTCTTGCACCTTGTACCTTAGCGTCTGCACCACCAATTTTCCCGACGAGCAGTCTCAGATCCTCTGGGCACTGTCCTTTATGAAGACAGGAAGAGCAGCGACCTTCTCTGGCTGAGTATTCACATACGAAGCAAAGACAGGCAGACCGCTCTATGCCTTTCGGGAACACTTCTACCCCTTGCATGAGGCCACTGAGGTGGCGAACCAATTAGAGTCACGCCAGTACCACCAAGGCAAGCGTTCGGTCAACGAGTATATCGACCAGTTCGAAGACTTGGTCGGAAAGGCCAAATACATGGATGGACGATCCATCGTCATGAAGTTTCGACAAGGCCTTGACCCCACTATCCAAAGTCGCATCGTGCTGATGCTAGATGGGAGACTGAAGGATGATGACATCTCGGCATGGTACACTGCAGCACGAGCAGTGGCCCTCACACACACAGTGAACGAAGCCTTTCAGGGGCCTCGATTCCCATCACTGCATGCCTCAGTGCCACAGCCTAGCCGAAGGCCCATCGAACCCACAGCCAAGCAAGCAGCACCTGCTCCCCCTAGAACATCGTCGGCCCTCATTCCCCTGATGCCACCCCTTGGGCCTGCACCGATGGACGTTGATGCAACCAAGCGGCGGTATCCTCTGCTACTCACATGCCGACGATGTGGCAAGACCGGCCACTTCGCCTGAGAATGCCCTCAGGCATACGATATGCATTTCATAACAGCAGAAGAGCATGAAGAGATGCTAGAGTACTGGATGGTCTCCATGGACCTTCGAGATACCGACGAGGCTGGGGAGGTGGAAGATGTGGATTCAGGGGATTTTGTCCAAGGCAGCGGGTGAAGGATGTGCCCTCGCTGCCCCTGTTTAATCACTTTGCTGCTCTGTCTATAGACTCTGATATGGAGAATACAACTCTGGATTCAGACAATGATGCCTCAGCCGTAAGCGATACAGACACTCTGTTACATACCATTGCAATGGTTGGTGAATACATGTAACAAGTTGCTGTTTAAATAGTGCCCACAGACTAATGCCAGATAACCTGGCATAGTGGCCTTTTGGCCCAGTTGAAAGAACACATCACTGTGGGAATTTGTTGCCTTTTACAGTATATGTCAAGTCCACGTACCGAGGTTCCGGAGACTCGCCAGTACCGACCGAATAACCATCCCACATCCAAGTACAAGTGTCCACGCCGCATGCACGTCACTTGATACAATGTTTTCGGTTCGGCACATCCGTCATACTATTCGTCCGTTTCTCGGTCCGCCCCACCTCGGTACCTCCTACCCCTTGTGTTATCCTCGGTTACAGTCATTGTTTTATACTCGGCCACTCCTTATTGTCCCGTCTCGAGTCACGATCCTATTATACTGACTTTTATTGTTCTATCCCCGTTTTACATTCCTTGTTCTAATTTTGTTCGTTGTGGACAACAACCACATTGTTCTGCATACCTTGTTGTCCCACATTCCTTATTCCACATGTCGCTTCTTAACCTATATAAGTAGGACATGGATGTACATACTTCCTCATTCTGGGTATCGACTAGGCTTAGGCCCTTCTACCTTCTTCCTCTCTGTTAAGTCCTCAACTCAGGCCGGCATCTTCAGCATCCCCCTGAGTATCTGTCTGTTGCAAATACAGTGGCACGCATGGCAAGTAGGGCGCAACGCACGAGTACGTTGAAGCCAACGCCACTACTCTTGGCCTGCAGGACTTGGCCATAGTCCGCCCGACCTTTCGACAACACCCTTTCGGCAGTCCCGAAGTCCGTCAGAATCCGGCTCCTGACAGTATACCAGGTTGACCAAGGTCAGCGGTTCAAATCCCTGTGTGCGCAATAATTTAGAGGGTTGTTGCAATCACTTGGACCCCAGGAACCCTGGCTTACATGATGGTCAATGACATCATGGGGGTCTGCTATGTCAAACAGTAATTAGAGTGCTTGGGGGGAGCCACAGACAGGCCTGGGAAACCTGTTAAGATATCATCACTGTGGCACCTCGAGGGCTCGGTACCTAAGGGGGAGGTACTGTTACATACCATTGCAATGGTTGGTGAATACATGTAACAAGTTGCTGTTTAAATAGTGCCCACAGACTAATGCCAGATAACCTGGCATAGTGGCCTTTTGGCCCAGTTGAAAGAACACATCACTGTGTGTTATAGCCCATACCCTCAACAAACCCACACTAACCCCCACAACCACCCGCCTCCGAGACCTTCCGACCAAAAAGGATGAAAGACCTTTTCCGTGGATCCCATCCCCGTCACGCCCGTCCGAGACACCGCGACCGAGACACCGTTCCCGAGTCCACTCCCGACCGAGGACTCAATACTTTGATAACCGACGCGCAAGACTATCGCATACCTCACTCCCTTGTTCTCTCCTTATATTAACCCCTTGTACTACCTTTCTCCTTGTTTTATGACTGGCTAAAGATAGTACAAAGAGCGTTACATGTATATAGTCTCACAGTCGACTGGACTGTTCGCTAGTACGAATATCGAATTAGTTCCCCCCCCCAGTTTCCGATTCATTTCTGGTAAAACTCCGCCTCCTTTCCGAAATTAGAGACAGACGATCGAGGAGGGCGCAACACATAAGTTGAAGCCAAGTCCCTTCGGCCTCGAACACCTCAGCGACCGGATTGAACCATTCCGCGACCTACCCTAAATTCTTGGCGCTTCCGTCCCCCGTCCGTAGTCCGTCTGACTTCCGTCTCAGTCCTCGGCCCCGTCACGGACCTTCATGTCGATCGGATAACCCCTTCGAAAGTGCTAGCTAAGCGCCTGACACGTGGACTTAACATACCCTAAGTTTCCGGCGCCTCCGTCTCCATCCGTAGTCCGTCCGACCCCGTCTCGGTCTTCGGCCCCGTTACGGACCTTCGCACTAACCCGGAAAACCCCTTTGGAAGTACTAGCTAAGCGCCTGACACGCGGACTTAACAGGAAGGAAGAATATACATACCAAAGGACAGGAAGCTTCGGGAAGAAATCATTCATCTACACCATGACACACCCACCGCAGGACACCCTGGGAGGTTCAAGACAACAGAGCTCATCCTCAGGAACTACTGGTGGCCAAGGATACATGGAGATGTGAGAACGTATGTGGATGGATGTAATAGGTGTCAACAAACAAAGACATTCCCAGCAAAACCAAGGGGGACTCTAGCTCCAAATGCAATTCCAACAAGGATTTGGCAGTATATATCGGTGGACCTCATCACCCAATTACCACAAAGCTTGGGATATGATGCAATTATGGTGGTAGTGGATAGACTGTCCAAACGAATTAGATTGGCACCGACAAATGGAGAGGTCACATCAGAAGGGATTGCAAGAATCTTCAGAGACACAGTGTGGAGAGACTTTGGACTCCCAGAAGTGGTGATTAGTGACAGGGGCTCTCAATTCATCTCGAAGTTCACAAAAGACCTATACCAACTGCTATGAATAAAGATGAACCCTTCAACTGCCTATCATCCCCAGACAGATGGACAAACGGAATGCATCAACCAAGAGGTAGAACAGTATCTACGGCTGTTTGTCAACCATCGACAGGATGACTGGGTGGAATGGTTGCCATTGGCAGAGTTCAGCTATAATGACAAGATCCAAGTGTCGACAGGGTATTCTCCATTCTACTTAAACTATGGACAGCACCCAAGGAAGTCCACAGAGCCACGACGGGAGGCAGAAACAGAGGCGGCAGATGTGTTTGAAAGAAGGATGAAGAAAATAAGAGAAGAGGCAGCAGCAGCACTAGAAAAGGCAGCATCAGACATGAAGAAGTATTATGACAAAGGAAGGCAAGACGTACCACAATATCAAATAGGGGACAAGGTTTACCTGGAAGGCCTTAATGTTACCACCGACCGACCTTCAAAAAAACTAGAAGACAGACGTTATGGCCCATTCCCAATTGTAGCAAAAGTAGGAGAACGTGCCTATAAGCTGCGACTACCCCCCAATTGGAAGAACATCCATCCTGTGTTTAATACTGTCCTGCTGCGCCCTGCCCGAACACCCACATCCTCCATACAACAAAAGCCAACACCCCCTCCACCAGTGATGACACCAAAAGGAGTAGAGTATGAAGTAGAGGAAGTTCTGGACTCCAGAATGCGTAGAGGAGTACTGCAGTATCTGGTGAAATGGGTTGGGTACCCCAGAGAGGAGAATTCGTGGGTGCCAGGGAAGAACATGAGGAATGTAAGACGGAAAACACAAGAGTTCCACATGCGATTCCCAGCTGCACCCAGGCACATAGGCCACATCTTCCACAGACTACCCTTTCGGCCCATACCAAACCCCAGAGTAGTGTCATGATGGGATGACATGGATGCATGAGTGAGGAGTGAGTGGCATGCAGAAGGCCATTGCACGCGGGGTGGTGGTCAGCGCGGCGGGTCGACGCAACAAAGTGCGTGACAGCGAGTGTGATGCGGCAGATCGACGTGACAAAAGTGCACGATGGCGACAGGTGTGAACGCATGCGGACGCGAACGCAGGCAGGTACGCGAATGCAGGCACAGGTGCGAACGGCAGGTGCAGACACAGGTGCAAGCGGCGAGTGCAGGTACAGGTGCGAACGGCGATTGCAGGTGCAGGTGCGAGCATGGGTGCAGCGGGACGTGCACGAAAGCAGCGGACACGCGTGAGGATGGCGCGAGGGCGGTGGACGCGTGAGGATGGCACGAGGGCAGTGGACGCGTGAGGATGGCGCGAGGGTCGCGGACACGCATGAGGATGGCGCAAGGGCAGCGGACACGCGTGAGGATGGCGCGAGGGCAGCGGACATGCGTGAGGATGGCATGAGGGTGGCGGATGCGTGAGGATGGCGTGAGGGCGGTGGACACACGTGAGGATGGCGGACATGCGTGAGGATGGTGCGAGGGCGGCGGACATGTGTGAGGATGGCGTGAGGGCGGCGGATGCATGAGGATGGCGTGAGGGCAGTGCACTGCGATGGTGGGCTCGACAGGTGCGCAGGCACGAGGGCGGTGCACTGCGATGGTGGGCTCGACAGGTGTGCAGGCGTGAGGGAGGCGCACTGGTACGCGATGACGGGTGCAGCGCAACAGGTACACAGGCACGAGAGCAGCGGGTGTAAGTGCGCATAGGGATGTGGGGGCAGGTGCAGGTGCTAGGATGGTGCGAGGGCGGTACACCGATATGCAATGACGAGTGCGACGGCGAACGCGACAGGTGCGCAGGCGTGAATCCATGCAGGTGCAACAAAAAGGATCGAGTCGCCGCACACGCCGGCGTGACGACGAAAAAACCTGTAAAAAAAAAAGGAAAAACGAGTCGCCGTGCACACCAGCATGACGAAGAAATGACCTGTAATTGTTGCACACGCCGGCACAATGAGAAAGGGATCCATGGCTAGCAGAGAGCTCCAGAGGGTCTTGGTCCAGGGAGGTTGAACGCACGCCGGCGCAACCGGAAAACTAACTAATGTGACCCCTGCCTTACCTTCTTCTCGCAAAAAGGATGCCCCACCAATCGTGCACGCCGGCACGACGGCTAGGACGAGTGCAGGGGTCGTTTACCTTCTTCTCACCACCTCTGTTGGATGAGACCACGAGTGGGAGGGATAGTGAACAAGCGACATAAGCGCTTATACCAAACAAGCACCTGCCCCTCCAACCCGGTACTTTGGATCACTCAGTAGACAAGTAATGCATGCATCATCAATGAGGACATTGACCTTAAAAGGGGGGGGGGTAATGTCATGATTTCTCCACTCCTTTCTCTATTACTTGTTATTGGACTCCGCTACTCTGCCAGACCATATGTATAGTTCTTAGGTAATTAGTTAAAGCTCAGTCTTGAGCTGGTCAATACACTGACAAGTATCATTGCTCATTTCCCTCCTCCGCTCTCCAGTATTGAAGCTCTTGTTGTTGCTGACAGCCACTCCTTGGCATTTCCGGAGCCTGACAAAAATGCTGTCTCTGACATCAAAGAAGCTGTGGCTGTCTGTCATATGCAGCCATGTTTTGGCTGGCCAATTAGAGTGAATTACCTCTAGTAATTAACTCTTAATTATCAAACAGTTTGAGCCTACAAAAACCCTTAAAAATATCAATAATTTTACCTATCCATACATGGACCTTGTCAAGTACATGTACTGAGACCCGTCCACTTGGCAATGCTGACCAAGCAACCATTCTATATCCACAACCGAGTGTCCACACTGCATGCATAATACTTGGTACACTGGTCTCAGCTCGGTACATCCACCATCCACACTCCTTGTCCTCACCCTTCGGTCCATCTCACCTTGGGACTTCCTGTCCTTGTATTATCCTTGGTCACAACTCCATTGTTTTATACTCAGCCACTCCCTATTGTCCTATCCTTGGCCACATTTCTATTATCCTATCCTTTATTGTTCTATGCCCGTTTGCATTCCTTCATTCTAATTTTACTCGTTGTGGACAATAACCACATGCTCTGCATACCTTGTTGTCTCACATTCCTTATTATACATGTCGCTTCTTAACCTATATAAGTAGGACATGCATGTACATATCTCCTCATTCTGGGAACCGACTAGGCTTAGGCCCTTCTACCTTCTTCCCCTCTGTTGAAGTCCTCGACTCAGGCCAGCATCACCAGTATCCTCTCAAGTACCTGTCTGTTGCAAATCGGTGGCATGCACCACAAGTAGGGTGCAACACATGAGTACGTTGAAGCCAATGCCACTACCTTGGCCTGCAGGACTTGGCCATTGTCCACCCAACGCCCTTCGGCAGTACCAAAGTCCGTCGGTAACCAAAGCTTGACAGACCTACAATGTACAATAACATTGGTGTCAATTATCTAATAAGGTAGCAGACAAACAGTTTCCACTAAGGTCACATGATGTGACAGTCATGGTCACAAGCACAAAAATTTTCATTGTTGAAAAAAAAAATTGTATTCTGCTACAGTGTCAAGTACACATACCGAGGATCCAGTAACTTGGTGGTACCAACTCAAATACTCCATTAGTAACCAAGTATGAGTCACTCGACGAGTTGTTCTTGGCTCGACGCACATATCGGTCACATTTCTCATTCCCATCCCACACCTACTCCCCACCCCTCAGTCCGCCTCACCTCGGGACTTCCTGCCCTTGTGTTATCCTCAGTTACAGCCCTTGTTTTATAATCGGGCATTTCCTATTGTCCTATCTTCGGTCACATTCTTATTATCCTATCCTTCATTGTTCTATGCCCACTTACATTCCTTCATTCTAATTTTACTCGTTGTGGACAATGACCGCATGCTCTCCATACCTTGTTGTCCCACATTCCTTATTCCACATGTCGCTTCTTAACCTATATAAGTAGGACATGCACGTGAATACTTCCTCATTCTGGGTATCAACTAGGCTTAGGCCCTTCTACCTTCTTCTCCTCTGTTAAGTCCTCAACTCGGGCCGGCATCATCAGCATCCCCCCGAGCATCTGTCTGTTGCAAATACAGTGGCATGCACGGCAAGTAGGGCACAACGCATGAGTATGTTGAAGCCAACACCACTACTCTTGGCCTGCAGGACTTGGCCATAGTCCGTTACAATAGGTTTCTAAAACAACCAGCCTTCTCCTTTGTTTCTGGGTCACAAAGCATAGTTAACTATTGAAAGGCAAGGTTGCCATCTGTCGATCCATTTTCAGAATGTGCAATACTAACAAATAATTTAGTTTGCCTCCAGACTTTTTGAACAAAGCTTACTGTGGTTCAGAAACATTGTTATCATTCCATTTTTGCATTATGTTTTTCCTCTGTAGATAATCATCGGCCTTATTGTTGTTCCATCTGTACAAATAGTTATAATTGCCATAATATTTTCTGGATCAGCACCTCCTTTCTTATGTTAAGTCTTTGTTCCTCAGGCTCCTACCACCCTTTCATTTCCTCCATATACTGTTGGAAACTCACGTTCATCAATTCCCTAGATATCCTCTGGCTGTATTCCTAATTTGACAACAAATTCCTCCACAATGTCAAACCATGATTTTACTATACCAGGGTTCAATGATATAGCTCACTGTGTGTCAAGAGGTTTACTCCAGTGTGTTTGCAACTCCTTGTGATAACACTCAAGAAATTTAAAGATCCTTCTTTCAAGCTTTAATAAAAGAGGGACCTTCTTTGGTTTTGAAGATTGCCTTTGCTGACTGCTCAATTTGTCTGTGATTTAGGGGAAACCCATAAATGGCTGATACTGTGATAAATGCAATAAGAGTTTTCTCCTCTTGATGTCAAGTCCATGATACCGAGCTCTGGTTCACTTAGTAGTACCAACTGAACAACCCTTACCGATTAATCCCACACACCAGTGACAAGTCATTCCTCACTCACTAGTATGTGGTCTCAGCTCAGTACATTTGGCACATCATTTGGTTCACTCTCCTCATCCCATCCCCTCTATTCTTTATTATTCTTTTATTCCCTATCCTTTTCCTTACCTGTTTCCCTTCAGGACATTTGCTATTCACTTATTATTTAGTCATGGCTTCATTGTTTTATGTTCAGCCATTTTTCTATTGTTCTATTTTCATCCACACTCCCATTATTTCATTCTTGGCCATATCTCATTATTCTATTCTTGCTTACATTCTTATTCTATTCTTGATCATTGTAGACAATACCTCCACATGCTCTGCATACCTTATTGTTCTCCATTTCTTATGCCACCCTGATTCCACATCTCTCTTCTTAACCTCTATAAGTAGCAAATGTATGTAGATAGTTCTCCACTTTGAATATTGACTAGGTTTACACCTTCTTGCCCTCCCTTCAGCTGTCTAAAGTCCTTTACTCAGGCCAACACTCTTGGCACTCTCCTAGGTATCTCATCTGTTTCAAATCAGTGGCATGTATGGAAAGTAGGGTGTAATACATGAGTACATTGAAGCCAAGCTACTCCAACCAGCCTGCAGGACTTGGCCACTATCCTACCAGCATCGTGAAGTCGGCATTATTACTATAGTGCTCAGCCCATGCATCGTCGGCATTCCTAGTGCCTGACATGTGAACTGTAAGCCCCTGTTTTGTAGAATTAAATTCAAACATTGATGATCCTTTATTATTGATATATCAACTGAGAGTATTAAAGTCTACTCCAAATTCATGAGCAACTTCTCACAATGATTTATTTGTTGAATAACCTGCCTGCCCCTCTTTATATACTTTAACCTATTGAGATACACTGAAGTTCCCTTTCATGTTTACGGTTGATATGGCTGGTATTTGACCAGATATGACTTGTTTTATGTATTACATCTTCAATGTTTTGATCTGAGCTTGAATTTAGCTTGCAAATAACACAGTTTTCACTTTTGCACTCAAACAGGTTATGGGCCTGCACTTTATCTATAGACATCTACATAACACCACCTATTGTGTTTTGTACTTATCTAGACCCTCTATCATTGGCCAGCAACTGATCCCTGATCAGAGCCCATCTAGGCACTATAAAAGCACGTCAACAATCATACCAACTTCACTTTTTTGCCCTATTACAGCTCTCCATTCCCTTTCCTTCCCCTCAGCTTCTCCCAGCAGTTGCTCAACAATCTCCTAATGACTTCAGCCAGCCAGTAGTAGGACAGGATCCTTCCTCATTGCCTAGTGTTGCAAAGCCATACCCCTGGCCTAGTCTTTGACTAGTTTGCTGGTTGATTGAGGCCTCTTATCATTTTTGGGTGCTGGAATCTGTGGTCTGCAGATTCTTAACAGTTCACCTAATTTGTGGCAAGGTTGTGCCATCCTATTCTGAGCCCTGAAGTTCTGAAGTTATTGGGGAGTAACTGGTGCCATTTGGACCATTTTTCCAACATCTAGGACCCTTAGGACCCCCCTTAGGACACTCCTTGGCCACTGCTTGGTGTTTCACTTTGTTTTTACATTTTCTGCATCATATTCTGCCTATATTTGCTTTATTTGTGCATCACTTAAACACAAAATCAAGTGCCCATAGATGAGGAATATCAATCCATTCATTCATTCACCCACAATACACCAATCTTCATACCAACCTCACCAAAAAAAAAACCATGTCTACATCCACCTCCAATGACAATACCACCTCTCCAAAATTTCCCATGCTGTCAGACACAAATTATCATGATTGGGCATTCAATATAACTGCCATGCTATGCTCTAAGGGTTTGTAGATGCTTGTTAATAACAAGAAGAAGCACCCTACAGTGTCTGCAGATCAGGAAAAATGAAATTTGGATCAGGAGATAGCAGCAGGTCTGATTGCTTCAGTTTTAGAGGCAGGACAGTGTGTGCATGTTCAGGCAATTGAGGATGATCTGGTGAAGATGTGGAATGCCCTTCATAATGTTCATGTACACAAACAAGAAGGCACTCATTTCAATGCTTATGATGCTCTATTAAACATTATAAAAAATGAGACAGTCCATTCACTCATTGATGCCTTTGTCACCAAAGAAAGCAGTCATTTCCATCACTCCACCCAGTCTGCCATGCTTGCAAACAAGCAGATTCCCTCCCTTCTCTCTGCCCACCTTGTCTCTAAAGCCAGCTACCTTTGGTGCACTGATTCAGGAGCTTCTGCACATATGAATCCACATTGACACTGGTTCAAGGAACTCAAACCTCACAAAGTGGCTATAGAATTGGCAGAAAATAGTGTGGTGTATTCTGAAGGGATTGGCACAGTGGTTTTCTGCCCAAAGGACAATAAATTGACTCCCATACTTCTTTCTGATGTATTATGTGTTCCCTAACATCGAAACAATCTCCTCTCAGTCCTCTTCTTGACTGTCCATCGTGGGATTAAGGTTGAGATTTTGGGAACCATCTTGAAGTTCTATAAAATGGGCAAACTGATCCTGACTGCCACTGTCAAAGGGAGACTTGCATACCTAGATGGGGATACACTTACTCAGGATGAGGTAAACACAGCACACATTGCTGCATCAAAAACTTTGGACTTGGAGCTTTGGCACCATCATTTTGGCCACCTTGGAATTGATGCCATCAAGCAACTTATCACTCAGGACATGGTGGAAGGGACGGATATCACTTCAGACACTCCATTCCCTGCAATCTGTGAAGCATGCATTCATGGGAAACAACACAGAGAACCACTCCCAAAGAAAGTTTCTTCTAGAGCCACCCAAATCCTCCAACTTGTCCACTCTGATGTCCATAGTCCATTAAAAGTACCTACTCCTCAGGGATTCAAATATTGGATCACCTTCATTGATGACAAGTCTCACCTTGTGTACATCTACCTGATGAAAACTAAAGACCAGGCACTGGATACATTCAAGCAGTACAAGGCATTGGTGGAGAACCAGACTGGAAAGACCATAAAGACCCTGAGAGATGACAAAGGAGGGGAATACTCTTTAAAGGAGTTTGGATCATTAACTGCCTCTTCTGGGATATTCGGACAGAAGACTGCACCAGCCACACCTCAGCAGAATGGAGTTGCAGAGTGCTTTAATCGGATATTGGAGGAAGGGATAATTTCCATGCTCCATGATACAAACCTCCCTCTTACATTCTGAGGCAAAGCTGCTATGGCATTTGTTGAAGTCCATAATTCCTCACCCACTTCAGCACTCCATCACACTCCTTTTGAATCCTGGCATGGTCATAAACCCTCTGTCACCCACTTTAGGGCCTTTGGCTCCACAGCATATGTGCATGTCCCCAAAGCCAAGTGATAACACCTTGAGTCACACACAACCAAATGTGTCATGATTGGCTATGCAGCTGGCACTAAGGCATGGAGACTATAGGATCCAGCAGTAAGACGAGTGATTATCAGCAAAGATGTCATATTTGATAAATATCCTTGTTCTTCACTCAATTCTGGCACTGTTGCAAAACAGAAACCACCACAGAGACTGATTGACATCTCTGATGACCCTCCTGCCTACCACCAAGTGCTTATGCCTCCCTATGTTCCTGCCATTGCACATGATGATGACACTCCTCTACCGATCCACCACCATGTCAAGTACACATACCAAGTATCCGGCAACTTCACACTGCCAACTGAGCAATCAGTCTATGTCCATGCGCAAGTGACTAAGCCACATGTAACTTACTTAGAACATTGGTCTTGCCTCAGTACATTCACCCTACACATTCCTCATTCCCATCCCTCATCCACTCCTTCCTCATTGATCATCCATTAATCACACCCATCTACTCCTTATTCCTGGACCTGTTCTACTTTGAGACATTCTGCCCTTGTTTTAACCTTGGCCATGACCCTATTGTTTTATAGTCGGTCACTTCCTATTATCTATTCTTGGCCACATTCCTATTATCCTATTCTCATTGTTCTATTCTTGTTTACATTCCTTCAATCTATTCTCGATCATTGTGGACAATACCTGTTTCAGAACCCAAGAAGCTGTGACAAAACTTTGGTGTTAACCAAGGCAAGTCAAGTTCTGCAACAAGATGCAGGAGGGCAACAAAATACACCTGCACAGGCTATTTTTATGAAGAACCCAATTAAGAAATTATACTCTGGAGATTCAAGTAATCTGTTATCACAAGAGTGTTGCAATAAAGATTTAATGAAATCTCATATAGCCATGCAAAATGTCTTTATTGATTCTGATCCAGCTCGTTTGTCTAAAGAGAATATTTAAGGGGGGTCTTGTCAGGCATCTCGTTCGTTACATATAGAATTAATAGTTTAAGAGTGTTAAACTATTAGTTCTAGACTGGTTTAGGTTGATTTCTACTTTTCTATTTTTTATCTGATTTAGCTCTTTTCTTAGTTTTCATGGATTTAAGTTTTAAGGATAACCTGCCACCAAAGGTTAAGGTTTACTCTTCAGAATAAACCTTATTTAACAGGTCTTTGGACCCATTGTTGAGTGTGGCTTCCAGTCTTTGGACCAGTTACCTAAGCAGACTTTGGTCCACTTATGTTAAATCCGTGTGTCTGTCAAGCACACGTACCGAGGTCCCGATTATTCGCCAGTGCTGACCAAACAACCACCCTACGTCCATGTACAAGCGTCCACGCAGCATGCATAATGCTTGGTACACCTGTCTCGGCTTGGTACATCTGCCATCCACATTCCTCGGTCCGTTTCACCTCGGGACTTCCTGTCCTTGTACTATCCTCGGTTACCAGCCTTGTCTTATAGTCTGGCACCTCCTATTGTCCTATCTTCAGACACATTCTATTATCCTGTCTTTTATTGTTCTATCCCCGCTTTGCATTCCTTGTTCTAATTTTGTTCGTTGTGGACAATGACCACATGCTCTGCATACCTTATTGTCCCACATTCCTTATTACACATGTCGCTTCTTAACCTATATAAGTAGGACATGGATGTACATACTTCCTCATTCTGGGTATCGACTAGGCTTAGGCCCTTCTACCTTCTTCTCTTCTGTTAAGTCCTCAACTCGGGCCGGCATCCTCAGCATCCCCCCAAGTATCTGTCTGTTGCAAATACAGTGGCATGCATGGCAAGTAGGGCACAACGCACGAGTTCGTTGAAGCCAATGCCACTACTCTTGGCCTGCAGGACTTGGCCATAGTCTGCCCGACCTTTCGACAACACCCCTCGGCAGTACCGAAGTCCGTCAGTATCTGATGCTTGAGAGTGTCGGCACTTAGCTAGAGGCTTCCGGGAGGGTTTCCGGAGGGTTCCAAATGATTTCTGAAGGGGGGTTCGTACTCCAGGGATGGGAGGACTAAGGGTCGCGGACTTGGGATCGGAATCAGAATGGGGATGGAAAGTCAGGAAGTGCTAGGGGTCTTAGGACTGTTCACAATATAGGGTGGTACGAGTGGTTCAAGGTCGCAGGGACTTGGCTTCAACTTATGTGTTGCACCCTCCTTGATCATCTGTCCCTAATTTCGGAGAGTTGGAGAGTTTACCAGAACTTAATTGGAAACTACAATGCAGAATTAAGTCAATATTCATACTGGCAAATAGTCCAGTCGACTGGTGACTTATATACATGTATCTAGTTCTTGTACTATCTTTTACCGAGTAAAGACAAGGGGGGAAGAGAGTACAAGGGGCAATATAAAAAGAAGAACAAGGAGTGAGGTATGCGATGATCCTGCATGTTGTTTATCAAAGGAGCGGAACCTTGACTTTGGAATCTTCGGAGGTTCGGAAACATAGAACCTCAGAATGGTGCATCGGAAATCCAGAGATCGGTTATTCAGACTTGGAGCAATCAGAAAGGTCCCAGAGGCGGTGCGGGTGGTTGTGGTGTTTAGTGTGGGTTTATTGGCAGCATGGGCCATAACAGTATCCCTCCACTAGGACTGAGCCCTCGAGGTCCTAAGCTTAATCTTACCATGAATTGAGCAGAGATGAGTGTGGGACTATTTTTTAGGTATATTGGGATGTAATAGGTGTTTTTTCCAAAGCGCCCATCCGATGCATATATAAGGAGGCCTTTCTCCTTTCCCTGAGTTCCTTTCCTGCCCCTACCCATGTCCGGATTCGAACAGGACATTGAAGCGGAGGTTTCGGAGCAGGTGCGTGCTTTCAAGGCCAAGTGTGTGAAAGAGATTTGCTTGATGAGGGCGGAAGGGGCATGGAAATTGGAAGCTCCTTGGGGTATCAGAAAAGGTCTGAGGGGTGAAGTCCAATGGCCAGGGGAGAAACCAAAGGGGGTGGATCGGAGGGGAAGGGGGGAGGGGAAGGAACAAGCCTTGGAGCATGGTCGGAACCTTGTGATAGGTGTCGCAAACGTGATGATCCATGTACGTGGACTACATTGGCCAAAACCTGCGTTCCCTGTTGGAAGAGTCAGGTGAAGTGCATGGTTGGTGGTGTGTCCGTCATTAATGGATCAACCATGAGAAAGAGGAGGCGGGAGGAGGCAGAGGTCCCCAAGGTGCCCTCTTCGAAACAAATGAAGGTCAAGGTACTGGTCCCTCCCCTTCTGAAAAGTGGGGGTGACGTGAGTGGTAACCTCCTGAGGGAAATCAGGGACAGTGTTTTTGCCCTCACCGTTGCCCTAAACAGGATAGCAGATGCTTCCGAGGTGGCAAATGCCATCAAGACAGATGGTCGGAATCGTTCGACAGGTGTGGGGGGATGTGGTGGGCCCTCCTGGACTCGTCGGGTGATGGCGGGTCGGTTGATTCTGACACATGGTGTGGGGAAGGCTGCTTCTAAGAGGAAAATGACTTCCAGGGGAGCGGGTTTGGCACATGGTGTGGGAGATGTGACACCCAGAGCAGGGCGTTCTAACAAGCAGGCGGTCCTGGTGTGTGATGTGGAGGGCTTGGCACTTGTGATGGGATGACCTACTGAAGACGTGGTTCCAGGGGCTGCGGCACTGGCAATAGGGTCGCTTCCTGAAGCGGTGGCTCTGGAGGTTGTGGGATTGATGGCGGGGCTGGTTCCGGAAGTAGTAGTCCCAGTGTTGGAGTCGAGCGGTGGGGGGGGGG
>QLPG01000974.1:0-17030 GCA_003314385.1 Gomphus sp. MG54 | reverse complement strand
GGCGGGCAAGGGATTGATTACTTCTATCAGCCAGATCCCTCTGATCCCAACGAGGCACATGCCTTCTTTTATGGCGATGACTGATGATGTGTGGGGTTGTAGTGTTCATGGTAGTTGCACTGATTGTGTTTTCGTGGTGTTCATTCACCGGATTGTCGCTTGGATGCCAGCAGTGTCGTCGGGGTTTGGAGAATGTCCTGCAATTTGGTTGAATCGTATTGATTAGTTTAGTTCATATTAATATCCTAACAAGAAGGGTTCTAGTTCTAAGAGAATCTACATGGTACCATTAGTCTAAGGGACGGTACAGGATTCTGCGGTGATCAGGATTCTTCCTGAGTGGAGTTTTTCAGAGGGTCAGATTGAGCACTGAGTGAAGGCTGCTGGCTCCATATTGCCGAGAATCAGTTCAGATAATCTAAACGAGTAGCACTCAATGCCCTGTTGATCAATGGATCGTAGTGGGTGAGCATATGGTCCTTGCAACTAGAATTCTGATGGGGTTTGGAGGGTCGGATTTGGAGGGTCGGAGTTTGGAGGGTCGGATTTGGAGGGTCGGAGTTTGGAGGGTCGGAGTTTGGAGGGTCGGAGTTTGGAGGGTCGGAGTTTGGAGGGTCGGAGTTGGAGTGTTTCTGCAGAAATGGGTCGAAATCTTTTCAACAATTGGTCATGGGAGGTCATATTCCTGAAAAGGTTGGATGTGTTGTTTTGTTTTACATCCTTAGGCATAGTTGGTGTTCAATGCAAACAACTGGTGCTGGAGTTGGGAGCCTAGCTTCTTATTCCTTGGTTTCTGAAGCATCCGATATCTCAGACTCTTCTTCAACCTCTTCTGTAACGGAGGCTGCGTGCCCTTTGGTGACTGTAGTGGTGGATCTTGGGCATTCCTTGGCTGAGTGGCCCAATCTGCCACAGAAGAGGCAGAGGTTTTGTTCGAAGCGGTGTTGCCATTCTTGGGGTGTAAGTTTTCTGTCTTTTCCGATTTTGGATGAAAGATCTGTAGTAGTCCTGCTGCCACTAGATAAGGTTGCAGATTGGCCTACATTGGCCATCTTATTGCCCGTGTTAGGGGCCAAATATGTGGTCACAGGGGTCCTCCCTCTGTTGTAGGGGCGGTCAAAGTTCTGGGTGGAGGGGGGCTCTCTGGCCATTTCCAATCATTGCTCCCAGTAGCGGGCATCGATGGATTGGGACAGGAGGAGTTGGAGCATGGAATGGGGCTTTCCTACTCTAGAGATCTCATCCTTGATCCTGCTGAGGAGTCCGTTGTAGAACTGGCAACGAAGTGCAGCATTGCCCCAGTGGACACGGGTGGCTAGTCGATTGAATTCAACTACATATTTCGTGATGTGCTGATTATCGTGCATGTGGAGGGTCTCGAGGTCTGCTTCGGCCTCTCCTTCTGGGTCATGGGGGCCGAAGTTGGTTTTGAGTTCATTTACGAACTCCTCATAGTCATGGAGCCAGTCTGGCTCATCGGGGGCAGAGAGGGCAGGTTCGAACCAGTCCAGGGCGGTACTGATCAGGTACAACAGTACATAGGTTACCTTGGTGCTTTCAGTGTTAAAGGCGTCAGGGCAGTCACAGAAGTTCAGTCTACATTGCACTAAGAAGGCTTGTAGTTTCCTTGAGTCAGATCCATCAAAGGTATCCGGATCCTGGACCTTGGTGGCACAGGGGACTGATCTTCTGGGGCTGGCTAAGTTGCTTGCCAGCATAATGAGGGCCTGAGTGAGATCGGGCACAACATTGGATCCTAAGGTGGGGGCCCCTCCTGGGTGTGCAGGAGGTGGCAGTGCTGCAGTGGGTGGTGTGACATGGGGTTGGGCAATGGGGGGTGGTGCAGTGAGTGGGGGTACAGCAGGTGGTGCAATGAGTGGTGGTGCTGTGGTGCCATGGGCAGAGGTGCAAAGGGTGGTGGTACATAAGGGGGTGCCAATGAGTCTGACGGTGCTACTGTGGATGGTCCTGAACTGGACTATATCTCCAATGGCAACTATTGTTGAGTTGCCAGGGGGTGGTTTACGAAGAATGGGTTGGTCAAATTCGAATGCAGGTGTTGATCTGCGTCCGAGAATCCAGAGTCGGAAGAGGGCTCCAGGAGGTGTGCTGGGGTCTGAGGCATCTGAAAACTTGGTCCAGGGATGGGCAGTTCTTGGGGGTTGGATACACAGCGGGCAGATGCCTGGGTGATTGTCTGCATGGCTTGTGAACGTGTGATAGGTCTCATGCTTAATGGCAATCAGGAGTGTGAGTATGAATATACTGTTAAATCTGCGTGTCAGCACTTAGCTAGAGGCTTCTGGGAGGGATTCCAGAGGGTTCTGAATGATTTCTGATGGGGGGTTCATACTCTGGGGATGGGGGGACTAAGGGTCATGGACTCGGGATTGGAATTGGAATGGGGACAGAAAGTTGGGAAGCACTGGGGGTCTTAGGACTATTCATGGTATAGGGTGGTACAAGTGGTTCAAGGTTGCAGGGACTTGGCTTCAATTTATGTGTTACACTCTCCTTGATCCTCTGTCCCTAATTTCAGAGAGTCAGAGAGTTTACCAGAACTTAATCAGAAACTACAATGCAGAATTAAGTCGATATTTGTACTGGCAAATAGTCCAGTCGACTGGTGACTTATATACATGTATCTAGTTCTTGTACTATCTTTTACCGAGTAAAGACAAGGGGGGAAGAGAGTACAAGGGGCAATATAAAAAGAAGAACAAGGAGTGAGGTACGCGATGATCCTGTGTGTCATTTATCAAAGAAGTAGAACCTTGACTTTGGAATCTTTGGAGGTTCAGAAACACGGAACCTCAGAATGGTGCATCAGAAATCCGGAGATCGGTTATTCAGACTTGGAGCAATCAGAAAGGTCCCGGAGGCGGTGCAGGTGGTTGTGGTGTTTAGTGTGGGTTTATTGGCAGCATGGGCCATAATAACTTATAAGAGTACTACTGGCACTTATTTAATCCTGTAGATTATTATGGGTGAAAAATGATTGTCTTTTTATGCTACATAACTAGCTTCTTTTATACTAATTCTAAGCTAATTATGTAATCTCCTGATAAGGCAATTCCTTCATGAAGCTTGTAGAGGTGTTCAGAAGGTATTGGAATGCCTTGGAAGCTTGTAGAGTCATTATGTCACCATTGTCACTACTTTTACAATAAAGAAATATAATATTCCCACGACTGGTACTCCGGTGACTGGTCATGTCACGAAATATTAATATTACATAAGTCATGCTTCTGGACTGACCATTTATGTAATTAGTATTATATAAGTCCAGGAATTTGTTATATGTGTGGACTGAGAACTTGAGCCAAGAGTTTAGAGCTACTTTTGTAGATTTAGGTAATTGGCTCTATAGTTGTTGTACATTGTGGGTCCACACATTGATAGGCAAAAATATAGATGTTTTTATGATTATCTGTAGGCTCATTCTCCTTGATAATTAAGAGTTAATTACTAGAGGTAATTCACTCTTAATTAGCTAGCCAAAAACATTATAATATTTTTCTGTTGCCAATATATGGCTGATTTAAGTGGAAATTTTCTTGAGGAGAGGTTTGGATTCTGCAGACTGATTTGGCTTGAAAAAATGACTAAAAATCATAGGAAGCATTCCCTATTCCCTAACAATACCCCCACATGCTCTGTATACCTTATTGTTCTACATTCCTTATTCCACATCTTGCTACTTAACCCATATAAGTAGTACATGCATGTACATACTTCTTCATTCTGGGTATCGACTAGGCTTAGGCCCCTTTACTTTTCCTTCCTTGTTAAAGTCCCCTACTTGGGCCAACATCCTCAGCACTCTCCTGAGTTCCTCTTCCATCTCAAATTGGTGGTATGCATGGAGAGTAGGGCAGAATGCACAAGCATGTTGAAGCCAAAGCCACTACTACTGGCCTGTAGGACTTGGCCAATTCCTGCTAGCTTCCTCGGCATCACTGATACCTGACACACCAAGCCCTTGTCCCCAAGACTCTCCTGACCCTCTACCATCCCCTCCACCACCTGCTCTAAGACAGTCAGAGCATATTCATATCCCACTTCAACCTTGGTAGCTAGTCCCAAATGGTGCCCAGTATCGTAATCCTCCTCCTGTTCCTCATCAGAGGGATCCAAATCAGGGGGTGGTTGCTGAGAATGAGGGGGTAGAACAGACTAACTCTGCCATCACATTTCCTCAGCACCTACTTTATGAACTTGTCTGCCTCAGTGATGCTCCAGATCTCCCAGAACCACTCACCTATAAAGAAGCCATGTTTCAAATTGATGCACCATGGTAGAAGGAAGCTTGTGGAGATAAATATCAGTTGCTGGTGGACAACAATGTGTAGACTGTGATGGATCTCCCTCCTGGCAAGAAGGCCATTGGCTCCAAATGGGTTTTCAAGCTAAAAAAGCTTCCTGATGGTGCCATTGACCACTTTAAGTCCAGAGTGGTGGCCAAGGGTTATTCTCAAAAGGAAGGCATTGATTTCACAGAAACATTTGCCCCTGTTGTGAGATTCAACACCCTCAGAGTGCTCCTGGCCATTACTGCATTAGAAGATCTGGAATTAGACCAAGTTAACTTCAAATCTGCCTACCTTAATGGTGAGATTGAAGAAGAGGTCTACATGGAACTTCCAGTTGGATACAGGCAGGGAGACAATGTTGGGAAACTGCACAAAGCTATCTATGGGACCAGGCAAGGAGGAAACAAATAGCATGCCAAGTTAGACCAGGCATTTTACCAGATGGAATTTAGCAGATCCAAGGTCAATTCCTGTCTCTACATGTACCAGCAAGGCAGTATCAAAGTCTACATCCCAGTCTACATTGATGACCAGCTCATATCCTGTAACAGTCGAACACATCTTGACAAAATCAAGGCCAAACTTGCAAAACACTTTAAGATGAAAGATATAGGACCTGCATGGTACTTTGTTGGACTTGAAATCCACAGAGACAGAGCCAAACAGACACTTCACATCAACCAGGACAAGTATATCTTGGATGTTCTCAAGCAATTCAATATGGAGAATTGCAAACCAGTTGCCACACCTCTTGATCCAGGCTGTCATCTCTCTAAAGACCTCTGCCTACTGTTAAGTCTCAGTAAAGCCAATGAGTCAGTCAAGTCCTGCAGACCGTTCAAGGTGGCTTGGCTTTAATGTACTCATGCATTACACCCTACTCTTCCATGCATGCCACTAATTTAGTCTGATGAGAGACCTGGGAGGGTACCGAGAGTGTTGGTCTTTAGACTAAAGAAAGGGAGATGAGAGTAGATAAACCAAGTCAATATTCAGAGTGAGGAACTATCTAAATACATCTGCTACTTATATAGGTTAAGAAGCAAGATGTGAAACAGGGTGGCATAAGGAATGGAGAACAATAAGGTATGAAGGATCATGTAGAGGCATTGTCTACAATGATCAAGAATAGAATAAGAAATGTAAGCAAGAATAGAATAATAAAATATGGCTGAGAATAAGATAATGAGAGAGTGGATGATGATGAGATTATGAGCAAGTACAGTAGGATTGAAGAATTCTTCTGGCAGCTATTTAATTTATCTCCTCAGTGTAGTCAATAACTGAGTGTATATTTGGAAAATATACCTATTTAATTTATCTTACAAAAGAATAAAAAGAAAATCAGCCTTAAAGGCTTGTACAATATATTATACAACTCACCTCCTCAGTGTAGTCAATAACTGAGGAGGGAGGCTTGCGTGGGTCGTGTCTCACCCGCATATACCTTGCAACCAGCCCTTGACCCTATCGAAGGTTTGAGCCAGGCTGCCAGTTCCAAATCCAGGGAGCCGGCCACGCTAGTCGCATCGTGTGTGGACAAGCGCCCGTCAGTAGTGTACATAGTAGAATATGAATAACTCCCTCAATAATGAGGGTAAAAATACAAATAAAATTGAGAAAAATTAAGAGTTCAAAAGCACACTGAATGATACCGAAATCGATATAATATTACAATATATTGAGATTGGTCTCTCAGGGGTGAGATGCTAGTTTGCACCCAACAGATGAGAATAGAACAATGGAAAACAACTGAAGATAAAACAATAGGGTTGTGACCGAGAAATAAATGAATAATAAGTGTCTCAAGGAAAAACAGATAAGGGAATGGATGGAAAATGAGAGAATAGTAGAGGATAGAGGGGATGGGATGAGAGGAGTGACCCAGATGATGTAACGAATGTACTGAGCTGAGGCCGTGTACTTAGTGAGCGATGATATGGGTAAGGATTGGTCAGTTGGTATTGCCAAGTGAACCGGAGCTTGGTATCGTGGACTTGACACCCACAGTCTGAAGATGAAAGAGTGGCAATAAAGGACATCCCATATCTTGCTGCAGTTGGATGCCTGAATTACCTTGCTATTGGGACCAGACAAGATCTTGCACATGCTGAGGGTGAACTTGGCCAGTTTAAATCAAATCCTGGTCTAGGCCATTGGAAGGCTGTCCAACATGTGCTCAAATACCTCAAAGGTACTGCAGATCTTGAATTGACCTATGGTCCTCCTAGCCCTAGTCCCCAGCCAATGCTCCAGGCCTACTGCAATGCAAATTATACTGGGGATGAGGACAGAACTGGTTATGCCTTCTTCATTGGTGGAGCTGTAATGAGCTGGAGCAGCAAGCGATAACCAACTGTGGCCACATCATCCTCTGATGCTGAATACATGGCAGCCAATGTTGCACAGGTTGAAACAGCTGCTCACTGAGCTTGGCTATCAGATCCCACAACTCACCATTTACTACAACAGCCAGCCTGCGATTGCTGTGTCTAAGAATCCTCAACATCACTCTTGAATGAAGCACATTGATGTAATGTGTCAAGCTTCAGATACTGACAGACTTCCATACTGCCGAGGGTTGTCAGGCGGACAACTGCAGGCCAAGGTTAGTGGTGTTGGCTTCAACGTACTTGTACGTTGTGCCCTACTTGCCGTGCGTGCCACCGATTTGTAACAGACAGGTACTCAGGGGGATGCTGGTGATGCCAGCCTGAGTCAAGGACTTTAACAGAGGGGAAGAATGTAGAAGGGCCTAAGCCTAGTCGATACCTAGAATGAGGAAATATGTACATACATGTCCTACTTATATAGGTTAAGAAGTGACATGTGGAATAAGGAATGTGGAACAACAAGGTATGCAGAGCATGCGGTTATTGTCCACAATGAGTAAAACTAGAACAAGGAATGTAAACTGGGATAAAACAATAAATGATAGAATAATAGGGAATGGGTCAAGGACAGGACAATAGAGAGTGCATGACTATAAAACAAGGGTTGCACACGAAGATAGAACAAGGACAGGAAGTCCCGAGGTAAAGTAGATCGAGGAATGGACAGATGGTGTGGTGGATGTGCCAAGCCAAGAACAGCGTACCAAGTGATGTGCATGCAGCATGGACACTTGTATGTGGATGTAGAATGGCTGCTCTATTGGCACTGCCAAATAACCGGAACCTTGGTATGTGTACTCGACATAATGTACCATTGGCTCAGAGAGAAAGTTGAGAAGAACTTGCTCAAGCTCCAATTTATGCCTACAGATGAGAGGGTTGCAGATGTGCTCACAAAGGGGCTTGTTAAAATGAAATATGAGAAGTGTAGGACAGGCTTGGGAGTTTCCAGGAATGAAGGGAGACTTCATTGAGGGGGGGTGTTGAGATACACTAAAGTTCCCTTTTATGTTTCCAGTTGATATAGCTGGTATTTGACCAGATATGACTTGTTTTATGTATTACATCTTTGATGTTTTGATCTGAGTTTGAATTTAGCTTACATAATAACACAGTTTTCACTTTTGTGCTCCAACATAACCATGTCAGAAAGCCTTTTCTCATTAGCATGGTGCTTCTTTTAATTCTTGACATTATCTGATAAACTTCTGCTTGGCATCATGCTTCTTTTCAGGTGGAGTTTATGTGTTGTTAATGATGAGAAGAGATGGAAACATGCTTATGTATTATTAGCAAGATTGAGGTCAAATTAGGTCAATCCCACTCAGAGGTTTTTTAATTAGCAATATGAGATTCATATATTCTCTAATGTGAACACTCTATGACAATATCAGGCTCTGGGAATGCCGAGGAGTGGCCAAGTCCTGCAGGCTAGAAGTAGTGGCATGGCTTCAACATACTCGTGCATTGCACCCTACTTCCCATGCATGCCACCAATTTGGGAGAGAGGGATACCTGGGAGAGTGCCGAGAATGTCAGCCCAGGTAAAGGACTTTAGACAGGAGGAGGGAGGACAAGAAGGCGTAAACCTAGTTGATTTCCAGAACAAAGAACCATCTACATACATTGGCTACTTATATAGGCTAATAAGTAAGATGTGGAACAGAGTGGCACAAGGAATGGAGAACAATAAGGTATGAAGAATCATGTGGAGGTATTGTCCACAATGATCAAGAATAGAACAAGGAATGTGGATGATAATAGAACAATAAAGTATGGCCGAGGACAAAAGAGTGAGTGAGAATAGAACAATAGGAGTGGCTGAAACATAAAAGAATAGGGCCACTGCCAAGTGGCAACAAAGAGTGGATGTCCTGAAGGTAAACAGGCAAGGGGAAGGACAGGGAATGAATGAATGACAATGAATAGAGAGGGTGAGGTGAGGAAAGTGAACCAAATGATGAACCAAATGTACCGAGCCAAGGCCACACATGATATGGGTAAGGGTCGGCCAGTCAGTACTGCCGAGTAAATCGGAGCATGGTATCATGGACTTGACAGACAAAATTTCCCAGAAGATTAAGCAATCACTGATTTAAAATTGTATATTATTAAAATTGAGTAAATTTATATGAAAATAAATTTCTCCCTCTCTTATGCAGTTTGACTTAAATGTTGCTTATATATAGTAGATTCTTTATACAAAACCCTGTAACACTGGAATGAGAATAGACCCTGGAAATTCAATTTGTATCAAGGAGGTATTCTGTATCAAAGAAGTCTACTACACTGTATCTAAACACAAAAAATTACTGAGAAACAAAGTAAGTTTTAAATGTCATGTCAATCAAGAATCAATACTCACTTCAGACTTTGGCACAAAGGTCTGAAGTGACTCTATATAAAAGTTTGTACTTATAAGTAAAAGAGGACAACAGACCTAGCTATACTAAAAAAAGAACAAAAGAGAAATGAAGAATAAAAGAGAAGTAGAACCTATGCTCACAAACAATGTCATTTTATTGTTTGTAATGAGAGTGATATTTGAACTGTAATTCATGATTCAGTGTTAAGAACTGAAATGGATGTAGTCATTATAGTTCTAATGGTAAATCTCCTAATGTTGTAACAATGGTGAGGCTTATATTAGGGTATGGCTTCAACTTGTGTGTTGCACCTACCAGACTTCACTAGGCCCTAATGTCAAGTACATGTACCGAGTATCAGGTAACTCGGCAGTGCCAACTGAACGGTCAGTTTAATTCCACATGCGCAAGTGACCAAGCCACATACAAGTCACTTAGTATGTTAGTCTCAGCTTGGAAAATTCATCATCCACATCCCCCATTCCTATCCATCATCCACTCTTCCCTCATCCATCATTCATTATTCCCACCCTATTTATTCCTTATTTCTCAGCCCATTTTACCTTGGGACATTTTTGGATTGTTTTATCCTCAACCATAACCCTATTGTTTTATATTCAGTCATTTTCTATTATCTTATTCTTAGCCACATTTCTATTATCTTATTTTCATTGTTCTATTCTAGTTTACATTCCTTTATTCTATTCTTGATTATTGTGGACAATACCTCCACATACTCTATATTCCTTATTGTTTTCCATGTCTTATGCCACCCTGATTCCACATCTCACTTCTTAACCTATATGAGTAGCGCATGTATGTAGATAGTTCCTCATTCTGAATATCAACTAGGTTTATGCCTTCCTGTCTTCCCTTCTCCTGTCTGAAGTCCCTTACTTTTGCAGACACTCTCAGCACTCTCCTGGGTATCTTGTCTGTTCCAAATCAGTGGCACACATAGAAAGTAGGGTGCATTGCATAAGTACATTGAAGCCAAGCCACTCCAATTGGTCTGCAGGACTTGGCCGATTCCCACCAGCATAAGTTGGCATTATTGCAATAGTATTCAGCTCACGCATCATTGGCATTCTCAGTGCCTAACATCACTGGTGAAATGCCAAAGGTATGGCTGATAGCCACAATTGACATTCACTGATGGCAGTTGCTGATGATAATGGTTACTCAGCATGTATCTTGGTAGTACCAAACAGGTGTGTGTCAAGCAAATCTTAGTCAGTGGGTAGGGACCTCAATCAGTGTGGTATCAATCAGGGCCTAATCTTGGGGATTCCCCTGATATCACCCCCCCTCTAGAATGTGGCATCCCTGATGTATTGATCCCAATGGGCAGAACCAGCTGCGACGCTTGAAGGTGGATGCAGTTATTAAGCAAATTTTGTGGGGGGCACCAGGGTGTAGGTGATAGAAATCAGTGGCAAGGTCAGGAGCCTGTGCATCATTTTTGTTTTCCCAAGAGTTCTCTTCATAGCTATAACCCTTCCACTTGATGAGGAAAACTGATTTGCCCTCATTTGGCTATAAATAACTTGTTTGACCTCAAAGTGTTCTTTATCATTGTGTAAGACCAGCGGAGGTCAGGGTAGTTAGCGGCTACCTGGGATTGGGTCTGCTGGCACCATAGTAAGTTTTACAATTGGGAAGACAGAGTAGAGGTGGCTTGGGCCTTTTAGGAGTTAGAGGTAGTATGTGTGCATCCCAACCTGCTCTTTGACGAGGAAGGGGCTGAGCCACCTATGTGCCAACTTGTTCAATGGTTGGCTGGTGTGAATGTCACTTGTGTTGAGGTATACCTTGTCTCCCAGCATGAACCTTGGCATCAGCTGACATCAGTGGTTGTAATGCTAAGAGCTTTGCACCAGGTTCCAGTTCTATTGTGTGATCATACTTTCTTGGCTTGGGAAGGGGGTCAAAGGACTCTTTCTCAAAGAAGTCACTGAAGTCCTGGATATAGGGCAGGATTGTTCCTTTATCTTTCAGGGGAGTGCTTCTGAGGGCTCATTTGGCCTGTTGTTGTGCTGTGATAGTAGTGGCAATGGTTGAGATTGGGATATTTGATGGGGCCACAGTTGCAAAGAGGCAATCACCCAGTTCAAGGAAGGGTTTGCCATCATTGGTACCTTCAACATCTTTAGGATCATTGTCTATCACATGTGGCAAGGGGCCAGCTCAGAGGGCTCAGATGGCCATTTCTTCTTGGCACTCCTTCTGCAGTTTGGCCCAGCAGGTGTGGCATTGGAGGGGGCACCTGTTCAGCTTCACCTCTTGCATTTGCCAATTGACCTTGGGATTATGATCTCAGAGCCAGGGGTAATCAAGGATCCTCTTGTGCTTCCCTAGGTTCATAACCACAAATACTGGCTGTTCTGAATGATCCTGATCCCATAGGATGACATTGACTACATGCTGAATTTTTCCTCCTTTATTTGGGATACCATCGATGTTGTATACTGAGGCAGGATAGGTCAAGGGGCATATAGTCAACCTCTCTACCACCACAAACTTGTGGTCTATGAATAATCTATTGGCTCCACTGTCTAGCAGCACAGTCACACTCTTAACTTTGGCTATGTCAGTAGTCTGGATCTTTACCTTGAGGTTCAGTGAGTTCAGAGAGGGGGTAGACACTACTAGGTATTGTTTCAGAAGGGCTCATTCCCAGCATTTCAACCTAGGGGGGGCAATGGGGATCTTGGTAGATCTGCTCAGGGTGTGTCTTCATTGTTTGCAGCTAGGGGTTCATCATCTGAGTACTGGGTTGTATTTTCTGTATCAGAGTCTATAGACAGAGTAGCAAAATGATTAAACAAAGGCAGCAAGGGCACATCCCTCACTCACTGCCTTGGGCAAAATCCTCCAGTTCTACCTCCTTGTTCCTTTCAGCCTTGGTCATCTCCCAAACATCAGCAGCAACCATCTAGTATTCCATCAGCTCTTTGTGCTCCTCAGATATCATAAAACAGATGTCATATGCCTGGAGGCATTCTCGGGTGAATTGACCCATTTTGCTGTATTGTTGGCATATGAGGGGCAGGGTGTAACACTGTTTGGTTGCATCAATGTCTATTGGTGTGGGCCCAAGGGTTGGAACTAAGGGCAGTGGGACCGATGGTGCTGGTGCTCTGAAGGGTACAGGCATTGCTTGTTTAGTTGGGGGCTTGCTGACACTTTGAGTAGCCTGTGGTGGGGAGGTGTGTGAAGTTGCAAATTGAGGGCCTTGGAAGGCTTTGTTTGCTGTGCACATGAGTGCTACCACCCTTGCAGCTGTATACTATGCTATGACATCATCATCCTTTGACTTTGTTATAGCCCATGCCTTCAACAACCCATGCTAACCCCCACAACCACCCTCCCCTATTCCAAGACCTTTCCGACCGAAAGGACGAGGGATTGTTTTCCATAATCCCCATCCCCCACAAGTCCGACCGAGAATCCGCGTTCCTGCTCCCATTCCCATCATGACCGAGACACCATCCCCGAGTCCATCTCCGACCGAAGACTCAATACTTTGATAACTGACGCACAGGACCATCGCGTACCTCACTCCCTTGTTTTCTCTTTTATATTGACCCCTTGTACTCCCTTTTTCCTTGTTTTATGACCGGCAAAGATAGTACAAGGATAGTCGCATGTATATAGTCTCCCAGTCGACTAGACTGTTCGCTAGTACGAATATCAACTTAGTCCACTACCTAGTTTCCGATTCATTCCGGTAAACTTCTGTCTCCTCTCCGAAATTAGGGACAGACAATCGAGGAGGGCACAACACATAAGTTGAAGCCAAGTCCCTTCGACCTCGAACACTACAGCAACTGGATTGAACCAATCTGCAACCGACCCTAAGCTCCCGGCGCTTCCGCCCCCACCCGTAGTCTGTCTCTGGTCCTCAGCCCTGTTACGGGCCTTCGCACCGACCCAGATTGCCCTTTCGGAAGTACTAGCTAAGCGCCTGACACCCGGACTTGACAGGCTTCCCATCTAACATCAGCATAAGATGGTTCTGGATGGTGGGATTGAGTCCTTGGTAGAACTTTATGATGATAGCTCAACCATCAGTGTATTCAGCTTTCTTGACCAGGTCCTCAAAATGGTCAATGTATTTGTCAACCAAACATATACCCTGGTGTTACTGCCACAACTCCAACTGGTTTGCCACCTCTGTGGCCTTGTCCAGGGTGTAAAAGTGCTGCCAAAAGGCTTTGACAAACACCTTCCTGTTTGCATACAGGCCTCTCCATTTTATTTTGTAGGTGACCACATTGCCCTCCCAGGCTTTATGAAGGATATTGCCTAGAGGATCTGGGACTGTTTGTTAGGGAAGTCATTCGTACAAATACTGAGGTAGAGGGTGCACAACTGCATGAATGACTGTCCATTTGTTTAGTTGCCATCAAACTCAGAAAGCCTTGTGGGTTCAACCATGCACTTCACAGGCTGATGGGCACAGGTTGGCAGGCCTGTTACTAGGCTCATCATGGTTCTCTGCAGCATGCTCAGCCTGGCTTCTAGTTCCTGCTTCTCCCTTCTCTCTCTCAACAACTCTTGTTCTATACCACCTAATCAGTCTAATATCTCCTGGGCTAACTGTAAATCCATAGAGGCTGGGGTGTTATTATCAGGTAAATGAGAGGGGGCTGCCATCATAACTACTTCCAAAGAATTTCAATTTGGAATCAGGTAGTTATGGCAGCCAGCACTTGTGAGGGGAGAGTTTTCTACTGTAAGGGAAACCTAAGCAGGTGCTTGTTAGGTATCAGTGTTAAGTCCGCATGTCAGGCGCTTAGCTAGTACTTCCGAAAGGGCAATCCAGGTCGGTGCAAAGGCCCGTAATGGGGCCGAGGACCAGAGATGGAAGTCGGACGGACTACGGGCAGGGGCGGAAGTGCCGGGAGCTTAGGGTCGGTCGCAGATTGGTTCAATCTGGTCGCTGTAGTGTTCGAGGTCGAAGGGACTTGGCTTCAACTTATGTGTTGCACCCTCCTCGATCGTCTGTCCCTAATTTTGGAGAGGAGACGGAAGTTTACCGGAATGAATCAGAAACTAGGTAGTGGACTAAGTTGATATTCATACTAGCGAACAGTCTATTCGACTGGGAGACTATATACATGCGACTATCCTTGTACTATCTTTGCCGGTCATAAAACAAGGAAAAAGGGAGTACAAGGGGTCAATATAAAAGAGAAAACAAGGGAGTGAGGTATGTGATGGTCCTGCGCGTCGGTTATCAAAGTATTGAATCTTCGGTCGGAGATGGACTCGGGGATGGTGTCTTGGTAATGACGGGAATGGGAGCAGGAACATGGATTCTCGATTGGACTTGTTGGGGATGGGGATTATGGAAAACAATCCTTTGTCCTTTCGGTCGGAAAGGTCTCGGAATAGGGGAGGGTGGTTGTGGGGGTTAGTGTGGGTTGTTGAAGGTGTGGGCTATAACAGTATCCCCTCACTAGGACCGAGCCCTCGAGGTCCTAAGCTTGTCTTGCTGTGAATAGGGTGGAAAAGGATGTGGGAATGTTTTTAGGTGTTTGCACGTAATGGGCATTCTCCAAGTGCCTGCTTGATCCTCCGTATATAAGGGTTTTTCTTTATTGTTGTTTTTCCCTCTTTGATTTCCCCCATATCGGACTTCTTGCAGGATGTCGCAGAGGATGTATCGGAGGAGATGTGTATCCTGAAAGCTCGGTACAAGGAGCAGGTCCGTCTTCTGGAGGTGAAACGGTCCCAGCAGGTGGAGGCTGCTCGGCAGGCTGAGGCAAAACAGAAGGCCGAGCTTCTGAGGTTGGCAGAGGAACAGCGGCTGAAGGAGGTAGAGGAGCAGCGGCTGAAGGAGGAGGAAGAAAAGGCCCGTGCCGTTGAACAAGAGGCATTGCTACTGGAGCGTGCCCTTTCACTTGCGCCAGAAAATGAGAGTTCGGAGGAGGACGAGAACGAGCCGATTTTTGGGGGTTCCGAAGATTCTGTGTCGGACCACCATTCATCCATGGGTTGGGAAACCGTCCCGTCACCGTCCAGGGGGCATTCCGGGGGTGAACATCATTCGGTACCTGTGGTTGGACCCGGTTCCGCTGCATTAAATGCGGACCGGAAATGTCGGGAGCGCAAGGAGGAGGGGGCTTGTATCTCCGTGGCACAGAAGGACCTCGAGAATCAAGTGGTTCGTAAGGCGCGGGAGGTCAGAAGGGAGGTGGGTCTCGGACCCATTGAATCCAGTCGTCAGGTGTTGACTCAGTATCGTCCCAATTTGTATCAGACCATCGTTCCGGAGCACTCCTCATATCTGAGGATGGAGGCCTGCGATCTATGTCGCAAGCGAAGAAAGCGGTGTGAGTGGACGATGTTGGCAAAGACCTGTGTCCCCTGCCAGGCCAGTCGGGTATGGTGTGAGGTGGACGGAGTGCCGGTTGTTTGAGGGGTGGCTATGAGGAAGCGGGGGCGGGAGGACGAGGACATCCCTGAAGCATCCTCCTCTAAGAGGTCCAGGGTGGAAGTGGTGATTTCCCCACCCTCAAAAGTTGGCTGCGCGGAGATTGTGGCCATCCTGGGGTTGATCCAGGAAGCTCTGGTCGGCATGGACGCCCGTTTTTGAGCCCTGGGAGTGGACATCAAGAGGCTGTCCAATGCTTCCAAAATGCAGAATGCTATCCACACCGACAATCGGGATCGTCTGAAGTGGAACTGTTGGTGCGGTGGTCGTGCTCCGGCTACTCATGCGACGAGGGATCGGCCGGAATCAGATCCGGGCATGGTAGATGTGACGCCCAAGGCGGGGCGGTTAGTTGATCTGGTCGACTCGGTGTTGGGGCCAGGTGAGGAAGGAAAGGGCAAGGGGGTGGACTTGTTCCAGCAATACGATCCTTCCGATCCAGATATTAATCATTCCGTGTTCTATGATGACTAGTTTGTAATTGTTTTGAAAATCAATAATGGTCATGGTTGGATTCATGGTGGTCTTGGTCATGGTTGTCGTGGTGTTGTCGCTAGGACAGGGTCAGAAAAAACTCAGGGGTGTCCTGCAAAAATGCGAGTTTTGGTAGTAACCATGTCAAGGTTTTTTTCTTTAGTCAATTTATCATGTTATCAACAAGGGTCTAGGCTAAGCAAGAGATCTACAAGTGGTACCGCTTGTCTAAGGGGCGGCACGGTTTTGAGGGTCATGATTTCCTGAGTGGAAATTTCTTGGGGGTCAAATTTGAGCGCTGCGGCTCAGGTACCAAGAGTTAGTTCGGATGTAGGCTAAACAATGTAGTACTCAATACCCTATTGATTGTTGGATCATGGTAGGTGAGCGTGTGGTGTCTGGTAACTAGAGTCTTTGATGGATTTTCAGAGGGTCACAGTCGAAATCTATCGACGGGGTCACAGGTGTTTCGGGAACTGAAGAGAGTGGATGCTTTGTTTGTTTTGCTCCATGGGCGCTGTCGATTTGTTCAATGCGAACGATTGGCGCTGAAGCTGGGGGCCTGTGTCTAATCTTTGGATTCCAAGGCGTCCGATGCTTCAGATTCCTCCTCGACTTCTTCTGCTATGGAGGCTGCGTGTCCTTGGGTGACCGTGGTAGGAGATCTCAGGCATTCTTTGGCTGTGTGACCCGATCTACCGCAGAAGAGGCAGAGGTTTTGTTCGAATCGGCGTTGGCGTTCTTGTAGCGTAAGTTTTCCGTCTTTCCCTAATCTGGACGAAAGGTCCGTGGTAGTCCTGCTGCCACTGGATGGTGTCGTGGGTTGGCCTACATTGGCCGTCTTATTGCCCATGTTAGGGGCAGAGTACGTGTTCACGGAGGTTCTTCCTCTATCGTATGGGCAGTCGAAGTTCCAGTTAGAGGCAGATTCTCTGGCGACTTCTGATCGACGTTCCCAGTAACGAGCGTCAATGGATTGGGATAGGAGGCGGAGTTGGAGTAGGGAATGTGGTTTTCCTACTCTAGAGATCTCGTCCTTGAT
>QLPG01000972.1:0-18114 GCA_003314385.1 Gomphus sp. MG54 | reverse complement strand
CTCAATTTTCTTTGTATTTTTATCCTCATTATTAAGGAAGTTATTCGTGTTCTACTATGTATGCTACTTACGGGCGCTTGTCCACGCACGACGCGACTAGCGTGGCCGGCTCCCTGGATTTGGAACCGGCAGCCTGGCTCAAACCTTCGATAGGGTCAAGGGCTGGCTGCATGGTATATGCAGGTGAGACACAACCCACGCAAAGCCTCCCTCCTCAGTTATTGACTATACTGAGGAGGTGAGTAGTATAATATTATGTACAAAGCCTCAGGGCTAATTTCTTTGTTATTTCTTTTGTAAGATAAATAAATTAGGTATATTTTCGAATAGACATCTCAGTTATTGACTATACTGAGGAGATAAATAAATTAGAAAATTCTTCAATCCTACTGTATTTGCTCATAATCCCATCATAAGGAGGGGTGGTTGTGGGGGTTCTTGAAGGTATGGGCTATAACAAGAAGTCTGAGGATAAAAAATGGGCTGATGGAGGCATCTTTCAAGAACTGGAAAGATATTGTCATAATAGTTCTAAGTAAATCTCCCAGTATTGAAACAATGGCAAGGTTTGTAATTGTCAGGAGCCGGATACTGACGGACTTCGGTACTGCTGAAGGGTGTTGTCGAAAGGTCGGGCGGACTATGGCCAAGTCCTGCAGGCCAAGAGTAGTGGCGTTGGCTTCAACGTACTTGTGCGTTGCGCCCTACTTGCCGTGCGTGCCACTGTATTTGCGACAGACAGGTACTCAGGGGGATGCTGAAGATGCCGGCCCGAGTCGAGGACTTAACAGAAGAGAAGAAGGTAGAAGGGCCTAAGCCTAGTCGATACCCAGAATGAGGAAGTAAGTACATCCATGTCCTACTTATATAGGTAAAGAAGCGACATGTGGAATAAGGAATGTGGGACAACAAGGTATGCAGAGCATGTGGTTGTTGTCCACAACGAACAAAATTAGAACAAGGAATGCAAAGCGGGGATAGAACAATGAAGGACAATATAATAGGATCGTGACTTGGAATGAGACAATAGGGAGTGGCCGGATATAAAACAATGGGGTCGTGTCCGAGGATAATACAAGGACGGGGAGTCCTGAAGTGAAACGAGCCGAGGAGTGTGGATGGAAAATGTGCCGAGCCGGGACCGGCGTACCAAGTGTTATGCAGGCAACGTGGGCACTTGGTCGTGGATATAGAGTAATTGCTCGGTTGGCACTGCCGGCGGATGGGTCTCGGTACGTGGACTTGACAGTAATGGAGTTTGGCTTCAACTTGTGTGTTATGCCCACCAGACTTCACTAGACCCTAATTTTGTAATATCAAGTGTGGATAAATGAAAAGAAGTGAATGAAGGAATGTTAGTGTTAAATACATGACACCAAGCCTTGGTTCACTTGGTCATACCAGTGTTAAATCCGTGTGTTGGCACTTAGCTAGAGGCTTCCAGAATGGTTTCTGGAGGGTTCCAAATGATTTCCGAATGTCACGACCACACACTGTGCTCTGACCTACTTGGCAGTACCGACCGACCGACCCTTACTCCTACCACACCATGGTGCACGGTTTCGGTTCAGTACACCCGGTTCATCACCTGGTTCATTATCCTTTCCCCCACCCCCTATTCTTTATCGTTCCTACACTCCCTATTCTTCCCCTCACTTGCTTACCCTCGGGACATTTGCTACTCTTTGCCACTTACCTGCGGCCCTATTGTTTTATTCTCGGCCATTCCTTATTGTTCTATTCTTTCCCACAATCTCACCTCTTATACTTCATTGTCTTCCCCTCACATTATTCTATTCTAATCACTGTGGACAATACCTCCACATGGTTTTCATACCTTATTCTTTTTTCCATGTCTTATGCCACCCTTATTCCACATTCCGCCTCTCAGCCTATATAAGTAGTAGATGCATGTACATAGTTCCTCAGTCTGAGTATCAACTAGGTTCACGCCTCCCTACTCTCCTCCTTCTGTTCAGAAGTCCTTACTTGGGCTGATACCCTCGGCATCTGCCTGAGTATCCTTTCCCATTACAAGTTAGTGGCACGCACAGGAGGCAGGGCGCAATGCATGAGTATGTTGAAGCCAAGCCACCCCGACTGGCCTGCAGGACTTGGCCGGTTCCAACAGTACCATCGGCAGTACTGAGGCCTGACAGTATATCCAAACACGGTGTACCAAGTCATGTAACATCTGACCGCAGAAGCGAATTTGTCTCTCACTTCTTCAGGTTGCTTGGAAAAGCTCTCGACATGCACCTACACTTCACCTCAGGCTACCACCTGGAAGCTGACAGCCAGACCAAATGAGTAAACCAGATGCTGGAACAGTACCTTCGAGTCTACTGCAACTACCAACAGGACAATTGGTCCGAACTATTGCCACTAGCCAAATTTGCCTACAATAATGCTCCAAATGCCACCATGGGCATCTCTCCCTTCTTCACCAATAAGGAACATCACCTGAACCTCACCGTACACCCTGAGTGTGACCTTGCCTCCTCCTGAGCATGTGAATTCACTGTAGATCTAGATCAGCTCCATGGAGCTCTGAAAAAAACAAATCAGCCAGGCCCAATCATGTTACCAAGCCTCAGCAGACTCCAGCAGACTCCCGCAGACTCCCGCAGCCTCGCCGCTCCCAAGTTTCTGGTCAGAACTTTGGTATTTGTTAAAGCCCAATTCTTCTGGACTACTCGACCCTCTAAGAAACTAGCAGAGAAGTATCTTGGCCCCTTTGAAGTAATAGCACATGTCGGCACCCATTCCTATACCCTCCATCTACCCAACTCTATGTGGGCAGTACACCCGGTCTTCCATGTTTCAATGCTTGAACCCTCTACCCCAAAACCATACCCATGAGTTCAGCCTCTGCCCCCCCCTGTTGAAATTGACGGAGAAATCGAGTATGAAATTGCCGAAATCCTTGACTCAAAGACTGACAGAAGACGCAGGCCTTGCCCCCTACTTTACCTTATCCGATGGACAGGTTACGAAGGGACTGAAGATGAAACATATTGGTTAGTAGCAACCGAACTCGGTAATGCTCCTGAGATTGTAGCAGAATTCCACCTTGCCTATCCCAATAAACCAGGCCCATGGCCTCTAGAGCCCAACTAAGGGCTCCTATATGCCTCCTCTTCCCCACCATTTTCTTTTTACATCCATTTTTCTTTATTTTCTTTACTTTTTACTTTTTGTCTTTACCAAAACATGCTCTCTTCTCTTTCCGCTCATTTTTCCTTACCTCCCTCCATCCTACTTCATCCTCACCCGAACCTTCTTGAAACTGAGTCAGACCATCCTTCTGGCCATCCACCCATCAGTCCTTCCGAACTGCTCATGCAGGGTCACCAACTCACATCAGGATCGGTTAACCTGACCCACCAACTCCCAACAAAAACCCTTTCTGTCCTAAAGGGCTGTCATGAGCATGATAAATATATATATATATATATACCATTCGGCCTAGGGGGCCTCCACCACCCACCTCTATTCATGGCCCTCCCCATACAGTTGCCTCCTCTGGCCCTCACCCATACTCGTGAGCTTCATACTGCCTATCGGCTTCATGGGTTCAGCTGCTAGAGGGGGGATACTGTCACAACCACACACCATGCTCTGACTTACTCGGCAGTACCAACCAACCAACCCTTACTCATACCACACCATGGTGCACGGTTTCAGTTCGGTACACCTGGTTCATCACCTGGTTCATTATCCTTTCACCAACCCCCTATTCTTTATCATCCCTACACTCCCTTTCCTTCCCCTCACTCACTTACCCTCAGGACATTCGCTACTCTTTGCCACTTATCTGTGGCCCTATTGTGGTACGTCTTGCCTTCCTTTGTCATAATACTTCTTCATGTCTGATGCTGCCTTTTCTAGTGCTGCTGCTGCCTCCTCTCTTATTTTCTTCATCCTTCTCTCAAACACATCTGCCACCTCTGTTTCTGCCTCCCGTCATGGCTCTGTGGACTTCCTTGGATGCTGTCCATAGTTTAAGTAGAATGGAGAGTACCCTGTCAACACTTGGATCTTGTCATTATAGCTGAACTCTGCCAATGGCAACCATTCCACCCAGTCATCCTGCCGATGGTTGACAAACAGCCATAGGTACTGCTCTACCTCTTGGTTGATGCGTTCTGTTTGTCCATCTGTCTGGGGATGATAGGCAGTTGAAGGTTTCATCTTTATCCCTAGCAGCCAGTATAGGTCTCTTGTGAACTTTGAGATGAATTGAGAGCCCCTGTCACTAATCACCACTTCTGGGAGTCCAAAGTCTCTCCACACCATGTCTCTCAAGATCCTTGCAATCCCTTCTGATGTGACCTCTCCATTTGTCGGTGCCAATCTAATTCGTTTGGACAGTCTATCCACCACCACCATAATTGCATCATATCCCAGGCTTTGTGGTAATTGGGTGATGAGGTCCACCGATATGTACTGCCAAATCCTTGTTGGAATTGCATTTGGAGCTAGAGTCCCCCTTGGTTTTGCTGGGAATGTCTTTGTTCGTTGACACCTACTACACCCATCCACATACGTTCTTACATCTCCATGTATCCTTGGCCACCAGTAGTTCCTAAGGATGAGCTCTGTTGTCTTGAACCTCCCAGGGTGGCCTGCGGTGGGTGTGTCATGGTGTAGATGAATGATTTCCTCCTGAAGCTTCCTGTTCTTTGGTATGTATATCCTTCCTTCCCACGTTATGATCCCCTCTTCTTCCTTCCAATCCTTTTCTCCACTCTCCACCCTCTCTCTGACTTTGCTCTCTATGTTCTTTGCTTTTCTGATTCTTTTCATCAGGTCTTCCTCCTCTCCTCTAAGCTCTCTCCTTATTGGTTGGAAGAACTCTTTCTTCAACACTGTCACTCTAGTATTATCTCCTTCTACTCCCTGTTTATGGTCTTCCCATCTCGAGAGGAGGTCAGCCTTCTTGTTGAGTTGGCCTGGTCGATGCTTTAGGATAAAATCATAATCTGCCAATTCAAGGGACCATCTGGCCTGGCGGCTGTTTAGATTTCTTGCTGTCATGAAGTATTCTAGGTTCTTGTGGTCCATCCATATTTCAAATGGCTGCATTGTCCCTTGCAGATAGTGCCTCCACTCTGCCAATGCCCGCATGATGGCTAGCATCTCCTTATCATGTATATCATAATTCCTCTCCACATCATTGAGTGCTTTGGACATGTAGGCCACCAGTTTCCAGGTTCCCTGTTGCATTTGTGACAGGATTGCACCACTGGCAAAGTCTGAACTGTCTGCTTCCACTTGGAACAGGTCCTCATCTGTTGGGAAGGCTAGGATTGGTGCTGCTGTTACTGCTGCCTTGAGGAGTTAGAAGCTTATCAACTGTTTGGCTCCCCAGTTTCATGGCTTGTTCCCTGTTAGTTCATGTAGTGGTTTGGAAATGCTTGCGAACCCTTGGATGAAGCAACGATAGAAATTGACAAAACCCAAGAATTGCTGCAGTTCATTCTTCATCCTGGGAACTGGCCATCTGCTCACTCCTTCCACCTTCACTGGGTCCATCTCTACCTTTCCCTTTGCTCACCACCAATCCCAAGATATTCCACCTTCTCCTTCTCAAACTCGCATTTCTCTGGTTTGAGATATAGATTGTGCTCTTATAGCAGGGCCAAGACACGCTTAACAGTCCTTCTGTGCTCTTTTAAGTCTGTCAAGTAGATCATGATGTCATCTATATAGGTGCTGACACATCCTTCATTGATCAATTAATGGAAGATGTCATTCATCATCATCTGGAATGTTGCAGGGGAGTTGGTTAATCCAAAGAACATGACCAGTGGCTCAAAAAGGCCTCGGTTGGTGATGAAGGCTACTTTGTGTTCATCTCCTTCCTTGACTCGGACATTATTGTATCCCCATCTGATGTCCAGCTTAGTGAAGATGCATGCATGGTGTAGTTTGTGGATCACTTCAGAAATCAGTGGCAGTGGATAGCGGTTCTTGATTGTCATTGCATTCAGCCGTCGGTAGTCCTGCACTGGCCTCAAGCTGCTGTCTTTCTATTTCATGAAGAAGAATGGTGATGCAATAGGAGACTTGGATGGTTGGATCTTCTCTGACTTCAGGTTTTCTTCCAAAAAATTGTCTAGCTGCTTCTGTTCCTCTAGACTGAGTGGGTACACCTTGCTTGAGAATGGTTCAGCCCCTGGCTTTAGTTCGATTGCATGATCCCACCGCCGTCGCTCAGGAAGGTTATTGTCAAACCCCTCCTTTGTGAAGACCCCTCTAAACTCTTCCAGGTAGTGTGCTGGCACCATTTCTTCCACCGTCCTCTTTTTCTTCTCCTTCTGTGCCTCCTCTGCCAGCTTCTGTGAGTGTGTCCTGGCTATGTGCCCTTCCTCCTCCTCTGCATATATCCGGGTCACAAATATATGGTCTCCCTCTAGTTCTTTCACCTCTTCTTCTAGATCATCCTCCTCTACACCTGCTTTTGACATTCCACATTCCAAGGGACATCGGCCAAATGCCAACTCTCCTGTCTTCCAGTTGACACTTGGGTTATGCTTCTGAAGCCAGTTGAAGCCAACAATGAGGTCTGTCTTTCCGGTATTGGTGACTGCAAAAGGGAAGACCTCCGAGTGGTTCTTTATCCTGACTCTAAGGGTCACTGTATGGGTTATCGGTCCTCCTTCATTATGGGTTCCATCTACATTGTAGACAGGTAGTGGTCTTGGGAGTCTTTCCATTGGCAAACACTTGGCTTTTGCAAACCCTTCATCGATGTAGCACTCTGTTGCCCCACAGTCTAGGAGCACTTCAATTGTGAATCCCCTTTTGTCTGTCAGCATTTCAACAGTGGTGGGTATCATCACCGAAGATTGGTTGATTTGTCTGATCCACTGTTTCCTTCCTCTAAGCTCCTTGACCACTTCTATGCCTTCCTCTCTTCTCATCCCTCATATGGCTTCCACTACTTCTGATGTCACTTCTCCTTTCCTTCCACTGTGTGTCCACTGTCTCAACACTTCCTGCCCTGACTTGTTATCTTGATGTATCCTCCACAACACCTACTTTGTCGTTCCTTCTTTGGGTTTCTCCACCTCTTCTGCTACCACCACCTTCTCTTCTCGCTTCCTCTTCTCTTTCCTCTCCTTCTCAACTTTCAAGAGTTGTTCTGGGATGGTTTCAGGTTCTAGTTCTGCACTTTCTTCAACTGCTAGTGGGGTGAAGTAGTTTACAGATATCCAGGGTGAGGAGGACATCTTTTTCACTCCTGCCCCTCTTGAAAATCCTCCTTCTTCAACATGTCCAGCACCTCCCTTTTCTCCTCTTTTGTCCACCCATCCATTGTTTCTCTAACCTTCTGTATACCTCAAGGTTTGGGACAGTTTTGTGCTATGTGTCCCTGTTCTCTGCAGTTGAAGCATGTCACTACCCTCACTGGCTTCCCTCGAGTCTGATCAATCTCCATGGGTTGTGGTCCCAAAGTGGGTGGAGGAGCGAGTGACTGAACTGGAGTAGATTGTGGATTTCTTGGAGTCTGCCATGTCCTTGGTCCTATAGTTCCTTTTTTTGTTGCTTGGTATTCACACAACTGGCTGTCAAAATGGAGGGCATATGACTTCCACTTGTCATATGTTGTTGGAATAGTCTCCAGGGTGTAAATCCACTGAACCACCTGTGGAGACAGGTTCCTTTTGAGCAAGGCAATATATCCTTCATCATTATACCCCGCCTGTGACCTATGTTCCTCAAACTCCACAAAGAACTCTGTTGCTGGCCTTCCTCCTTGTCTTAGCTGCTCCAGCTTTCATTGAGCCATTTCTTTCTTGTTTGGGTCATGGAATGTTATCAGCAGCTCAGTACGGAATTCCTCCCAACTCTGGTAGCTGCGTGTTCCTGCTTCCAGTTCCCCTGTGATATGACTTTCCCACTGAGCCGCAAACTTCACTTTCATATAGGACAAGGCAAAGCGGATCTTTTGCATATGGTCCACTTTCAAATAAGATGCATCATCCTCAAAGTTCAGGCAGAGCTCATGCGAGAAGATATCAATCTTCTCTGATGAGCCGTCAAATGGTTCTGGTCTTGCGATTTTGCCAGCTGATGGGATAGAGGAGGTGGTTGTAGATGTCAGCTGGGGTGTTTGGGCTTGTAGTGATGCTAGGTGTTGGTTAAGGTGGTGTGTCTGGTTGTTCACCATTGCAGTCAGGTCTGCATTGTTTTGCTGCAGGCCTGCGAGAATTTGTTGTAGGAGATCAACATCCATGATAGGGTGTTGTAGGGATATAATAGTCTTGAGCTAATGTCAGCAACAACAAGAGCTTCAATACTTGGGAGCGGAAGAGGAAGTTGAGCAATGATACTTGTCGGTGTATTGACCAGCTCAAGACTGAGCTTTGACTAATTACCTAAGAACTGTACATATGGTCTAGTGGAGTAGCGGAGTCCAATAACAAGCAATAGATAGAGGAGTAGAGAAATCATGACACTCTATACAACTCACCATCCACTAATCCTACCATGCCTACTCCTCATTCCTTGATCTACCTCACCTCAGGACTTCCTGTCCTTGTTTTATCTTCGGTCGCAACCATTGTTTTATAGTCAGGCACTCCCTATTGTCCTATCCTTGGCCACATTTCTATTATTCTATCCTTTATTGTTCTATTCCTGTTTGCATTCCTTCATTCTAATTTTACTCATTGTGGATAATACCCACATGCTCTGCATACCTTATTGTCCCACATTTCTTATTCAACATGTCGCCTCTTAAACCTATATAAGTAGGGCATGCATGTACATATTTCCTCATTCTGGGTATCAACTAGGCTTAGGCCCTTCTACCTTCTCCTCCTCTGTTAAGTCCTCTACTCAGGCCAGCATCATTGGCATCCTCCTGAGTATCCCATCTGTTGCAAATCAGTGGCACACATGGAGAGTAGGGTGTAACACATGAGTACATTGAAGCCAAACCCACTACTTTCGGCCTGCAGGACTTGGCCATTCCCATCCGACACTTCGGCATTCCTAAAGCTTGACAATTTCCTTCTGTCTGAAGTTCTTACTTAGGCCAACACCCTTGGCATCCTCCTGAGTTACTCTTCTCTCTGAAATCTATGGCCACACAGAAAGTAGAGAACAATGTATGAGTACATTGAAGCCAGCCACTTCTGTTCAGTCTATTGGACTTGGCCAATATCCCTGCCAGCATCGTGAAGTCGGGACTTTTACATTAGTACTCAGCCCATGCAACCTTGGTATTCAAAAGAGAGCCTAAGAGCAAAATAGAGGATTTGACTGCAAGTGTGTATGCAGCGATAAGATTTATTTTATTTTAGTTTTTTGTATGCTTTTTGGATCGTGGTCAAGAGATAGAATACTCTGCTAATTTATTTTACATAGTGTACTATAAGGCTGTGAAGGATAAGGATGAGATAATCACATGAAAAGTAAAAATACAGGAGAAGTTAAAACAGTATGACAAATGCTTAAGATAATTTTATACAGCATATACATAATTCTTAATTGAATGGAAACAATAGAGAACATACAGAATAATGGTGGGTTCAAAAAGTGAACATTGTTGATACAGAAAATAGTTGGCCAGACTCCTTCCAGTCTCAATAGAAATGCTGGATGACATGGATGCTTCTCTTTGTTTTGAAGATAGAATTAAGGTCATTGATAGAATTAAATGAATTTGTTCTTCTTGAATCATAAAGTATCAGACTTAGCTAAATGGATGTAAAGTAGTATACTATTCATTAACTGGCTTTGAATAGTACATTACTTTACTAATGGTACTCCTCCCTGTTATGGGCATGTAAGTGCTGAAACCAGGGGTTGGGTACATTCCATACTGGAATGGAATGCAAAAAGAGGTTGAAGACAGCTGCAGTAAATTCAGAAAAATAATGAAAAACTCTAGAATGACTAGATCAATATTGTGCACCTATTAGGCAACATATACAGTTGCCTCTTGACTCGACTTGACTTGACTCGGTAATAAAAGGCTCCGAAAATACATGTGTACACATATTGCACCTGATAAACTGGACTCGGCTCGTAAAATTTCAGTCTTCATGAATAAATCGTGATACCCTTGTAAAAGTTTTGTAAAAGTCGTAAAAATATTTGATTTGCTTATGCCAACACTTGGGACTTTTGGTGCTTGATAGTTAGTCAATTTATGACTAAATAATAGCCTAATGAACAGACAAATGTTATACTAATTTCTTATCTATGAAGAGTCCATGTCAAAAGGAAATGGTTTCTTATACTAGGTGAGAATTACATGGATTGAAAATGAAATAGGATGTAAGTGTTCTAATAGTATTTCTGAGGTAGAATGGAATGATAAATGTTATTCTATTACCTAGTGGAACTATCATAACAGGAATGTAGCAACAGATCAAATAATAGAAATAAGTAATTATAAAGTGGATTATGAATAAAGAAAGTGGATCAGAAATATGAATAGAAACATGAAGGTGAGGCAAATCAACTCATACTATAAACAGATTTGTGAGCATATGGTATAGCAGATAGAATGCAGTGGAGTAGTATAGTATAGCATATGATGCCAAGGATGAATAGGCAATAAATGTGAGTGAGGCAGGATTGAATGAGGTCTAGAACATGTAGCTAGAATAGATGATAGGCTGAATGATGAGATATGATAAACAAGGATGTCAGTGTTATGAAAAAAGGTGGAAGGGACAGGAAGAGGAAAGGGAATGATGAAAGGGATAGAGGATAAGGGAGTAGAAAGGTAGACATATGTGGGTAGAACAGCAAGAAAACAGAGAGAGTGACATGGGGCAATGGAAATAAAATCAGTAGATACTCAGAGGCAAGAAAGTAACTAGACTCACTAATAGTTACAATATGAAACGAGTGAATGAATGTGACTTACATGGTAGGTGCCTATATGACCAGGGGAATAGGGGAACTGTAACATTGATTAACATATAGGGAATAAAGGGAGAGTACAAAAATGAATGAGGATAGACTTATGATAAATAAAAGATAGGGCTCGTGTGATAGAGGATGTCAGATAAAAATGCTGAGGCAAATATATACAGCCACTGAGGGTGTTAGGGAACAGGGGATGATCCCTTGAAGTCTGGTCACTTTCCAACTGGTTCAGCATGCAGGAGTCCAAACCTCTCCTCCAAGGAATAATCCAATTTAAATCAGTCTTATCTGGACTATCAAAAAAATGTCATAATGTTTTGGCTGGTTATTTAAGAGTGAATTACCCTCAAGTAATTAACTCTTAAATCATCAAGCTCCTCAAGCCCAAGAAAAACCTTCAAAAAACACTTATATTCTTTTGCCTACCTCTATTCAGACCCACAAGGACCTACAGCCAGGTGCCAAACACTTATACATGGAAAATAGTACCAAACTGCTGGCTCAAACTCTCAAGACTACATTGTACAACAAATTCCTGGGTTTAGATAATGATTATTACATACAAGGTCAGCCCAGAAACATGGCTTGCTTATTATTAATATTTCATCACTTGACCAGTCACGAGACTACCAGCTATGGGAATATTGCTTATTTCTTTATCACTAGTGACTATAGGGTGACAGGTGACTTCCACAGGCTTCCAGGACTTTCTATTCCTTTTGTCGTGACCTCGCCAAGGTTACAGCCATTCTAATCTCTGGAACAAATCATGTGGATGTATTTCCTTTTTAGGACACTCCCGCTCGATCCATATGAATGTACTTTTACTCTTAGTCATTTCTGTTTACCCATTCTACTCAGTTTTACAACCTCTGCTGCCAATCTTCAGCCCTCTAGCCTGTCAGGCTTTGAATACTGATGAACTTTGGGACTGCCGAGAGGTCAGGCGGACAATGGCCAAGTCCTGCAGGCCAAGAGTAGTGGCATTGGCTTCAACGTACTTGTGCGTTGTGGCCTACTTGCCATGCGTGCCACTGATTTGCAATAGACTGATGCTTGGGAGGATGCTGATGATGCCAGCCTGAGTCAAGGACTTAACAGAGGGGAAGAAGGTAGAAGGGCCTAAGCCTAGTCGATACCCAGAATGAGGAAATATGTACATGCATGTCCTACTTATATAAGTTTAAGAGGCGACATGTGGGATAAGGAATGTGGAATAATAAGGTATGGAGAACATGTGGGAGTATTGTCCACAGCGAGTAAAATTAGAATGAAGGAATGCAAATGGAATAGAACAATAAAAGATAGAATAATGTCAAGTCCACGTACCGAGACCCATCCGCCGGCAGTGCCGACCGAGCATTCATCCTATATCCACAACCAAGTGCCTGCGTCACATGCATAACACTTGGTGTGCCGGTCCCGGCTCAGAACATCCACCATTCACACTCCTCAGTCTGTTTCACCTTGGGACTTCCTGTCCTTGTATTATCCTTGGACATGACCCCATTGTTTTATACTCGGCCACTCCCTATTGTCCCATCTTGAGTCATGATCCTATTATCTTGTCTTTTATTGTTCTATCCCTGCTTTGCATTCCTTGTTCTAATTTTTTTCGTTGTGGACAATGACCACATGCTCTGCATATCTTGTTGTCCCACATTCCTTATTCCACATGTCGCTTCTTAACCTATATAAGTAGGACATGCATGTACATATTTCCTCATTCTGGGTATCGATTAGGCTTAGGCCCTTCTACCTTCTTCTCTTCTGTTAAGTCCTTGACTTGGCCCAGCATTGTCAGAGTATATGTGAGTTGGCTTTCTTTGAGGTGACTGTAGTTCCTGAAATAACTGTCGTAGCCAAATTGCTTCTTGGCAAGCAATGCTGAGTGCATAATACTCTGCCTCGGTGGTGGAGAGGGTGACATAGACCTGTTTCTTTGATTTCCAAGCAATGGGACCACCAGCAAACATGAATACGTAGCCACTGGTGGACTTGCAATCACGTGTATCTTCTGCATAATTTGCATCGCAAAATCCCCAAGGGTCAAGGTGTCCAACCTTGTCTCTCCCTGTCTCAAAATCCCTCTTGTAAACTATACCCATGTCCCTGGTCCCCTTCAGGTACCTCAAGACCCTCTTTGCTGCATTCCAATCTCATTGAGTGGGAGCTTTATTTGACTGTGACAGGAACTGCGTGATGTATGCAATGTCAGGACAGGTTGACATCGCAGCATATGTGAGCGATCCGGTGAGGGCTTGATATTCTTTTGGGTGTTCAAAGGGAAACTCATCATTGTCTTGTAGGTGCGAGCCTTTGTCGACCGGAGTGGTTATAATATTGCAATCCGTCATTCCAAACTTGTCCAATATTGCGTCGATGAATTCTGACTGTGAAAGTTTGAGAGTACCTCGGTGCGTATCCCTTGTGACTAGAATTCCAAGGACTTTGAAGGGTTTTGACATTTCCTTTTCCTTGATTTTGTAGAAACTTTTGATTCCTTCCTTCAACTTCAACTCTTCTTTCTCGTTTGGGCAAATTCATGTCCTATCATCCACATGCATATCAATGGCTATGATTCCTGCATTGGTCTCTTTGAAGAAGACCCCTGTATCACTCCTGAGCACCTTAAACCCTAGAGTTTTCAGTTTTGCTTCGAGGTCCTCGCGCCAAACTCGTGCTGCTTCTGGCAACCCGTACAAAGCTTTGTTTAGCTTCCCAACTATGCCTGGTTTGCCATATCCATCTGGGAGCTTGATGTATGTATCATTGTTGAGCTCTCCATGCAGGTAAGCTGAGTCCACATCCCACATGAAAATCCTCATGTTTTTGATAGTCGCAAGTGCTAGTAGAGTTTGGAGGGAAGTTATGTGGGATACCGGGGCAAAAGTTTCGACTAAGGAGATGTTCTTCTTTTGTAAGTCACCACTGCATACCACCCATCTCGACCTAAACTTTTTATCTCCTTCTTCCAGGTTCTTCACTGTATTCACCCACATTCCCGGTAAAACCTGTGAGTTCTTTGGAATCTCTTTCTCGTCTATCTCAACCCAAGTGTTCATTTCCCTGAGTTTTGAAAGTTCATAATCCATGGCTTTGCACCACCTCAGCCCTTCCAGTGATGCGACCACCTCAGAGAAATTCTTGGGTATCTTTATCTCAGTCATGTTTTCAGGAATGTTTGTTGCTGAGATGAGTATTTTGTTGCTTGAATCCTGGTTCCTGATTCTTTCTGACTTCTGAGTAGGTTCTGTTCCCCACACTTCCAAAGAAGTTCGCCTTTTCCTTACTTCTTCATCCTCTTCTTCTGCCTCCATGTCTTTCTTCGTCTCCCTTCGATCTTCCACTGGAGGTGCAACAATTTCAGCATCCCTCGTAATCTCAACATCCTCCACCTTTCCTGATAAGTTCTGATGCTCCTTCCCTTCTATGAAAATAAAATTCCTTGATCATTGCCTCTTCTTGTCTTTATCAATGATGACGTATATTGACTCACCCTCGAAACCGATAAGTCTCCCTTCCCCTGCCCTGTCATCCAACTTTGACCTTGCTTCATCTGGCACTTTGATAAAACACTTTGATCCGAACACTCTTAAGTGTCCCACAGCTAGAGGTTCACCAAAGACTTTCTTGAATGGGGTTATACCATGCGGGTGGATACTGGATGGACATCTGTTCCTGATGTATATGTGAGTTGCAATGGCCTCTCCCCATAAATCCTTTCCTAAGTCTGAATCTTTCAGCATGGTCCTTACTCCTTCAACAAGTATTCGGTTTCTTCTCTCAGCACGACCGTTGAGTTCTGGTGAGTAAGCCACTGATGTGATTAGAGAGATCCCCCTGTCCTTACAGTACTCTGCAAAGCTCTTGCTAGCAAATTCCCCACCATTATCGGTTTTTAAGGTGTGTACTCTTTTCTGGAATTTGGTTTCAATTGCTTTATCCAGGTTCTTGAGGGACTTTTCGGCCTCATCTTTGTGCTTTAGGTTAAAAGCAAACCCAAAACTGGAGCAGTCATCATTGACTACTAGGCAAAATCTGGCGTGCAACCATCGAGCCTCAGGTGTCATAGGGCCAATTAAGTCTACATGTAATGTGCCAAAGACACGTGTGTCACATTCCTCCCTGTTCTGGAAAGGTTTTTCGTCCATTTTTCCGAGTATGCAGTCCTTGCATACCCCATCCAGGTGTGTGTCTGTGACATTCATACCTCTTACAGCATTGGAGTTGACTAGCCATTTCAAGGCAGAATCCCTGAGGTGACCCAGACGCCGGTGCCATGTGGCGAGGTTCATGCTAGAGGTGTCTCGGCTCACTGCAGATTGGATAGTGTTTTGAGTAACTATCCTCATGCGGACCTCATAGAGCTCTCCTCCTAATGGCGCTTCAGTGAAAATTGTGTCACCTTTTAGGATTGACACATTCCCACCTCCGATTCTGCACTGGAAACCTTTCTGGTCTAGGGCCTTGAGTGACAAGATCTTTCCATTGGCACTTGGTACGTGCATGACCTTTGTGAGTCTAATCCTTGTTGTTCTTCCTTTATACTCAACATCTGCTAATATGTCTCTTTCCCCGACTCCCTCAACATTGTGATTTCCAAAGGCTTTGATAATCTGATTCTTCTCGAACCTCTGGTACGAAATGAAGTCATCTCTGTTCGGGCTCGCATGTACTGTTGCTCCAGAGTCTGCAAACCAGACGTCTGGGTGATTTGACATTCTGCAGGTCCATATGATATTGGTGTCAGTTGCTGTGTTCACCGTGTTGGTGTGTTTTTGTTCGTCTTTTTGTCTGAACCTTTCTGGAATCTGACCTTCTTGTCCCCCTCCTTTTTCCCAACACCTAGCCTTTGTGTGACCTTCTTTTCCACAGTTGTAACACTTGAAAGTCGGCTTTCTTCCAGCTTGGAAGACAACATTGGAATCCTTTCGGTCACTTGAGTTGAGCCCTTGTCTATGGATCCATTCGGTGTTGACACGATTGATAATTATTTTAGGGTCTAAGGTGCCTCCTAACAAGTCTATTACAGGATCCCATGATGGCGATAGGAGTGACATCATAATGATACTGGCAAATTGTGAGTCTGGGATGCTCACTCCAACACCCCTACAGGCTTCTCGCAGTCTTTGGAGCTCTGCCAAATGAGCAGGAATTGTCTTGAGTCCTTCGACAAATCTTTTGGAACGTAGCTGATTCTGGATGAGATTTTGCACAATTGGATCGGCTAGTGCATATCTGTCTTGTAAATCGTCCCATGCTGCTTGTGCTGATGTGCAGTTCAACCCAGCTTGTACATTGGGTTTTATATTCATCAAAATTGTGGACAGGGCCTGTGCATCTCCCTCTACCCACTTTGCATAGTTATCGATGTCGCTTCTAGGTGGCTTGGTCTTTGTTCCGTTCACATAGGGCCACAATCTTGCCCCAATCAAATAGGGAGTTATCCTATTCTTCCAAAATTTCCAGTTTGATCCATTTTCATCTAGACGCTCCGCTTCATTGTATCTCAAGATTTTGAAGCTGTCTGCCATTTCTTTCTTCGGATATCAAAGGCTCGTGCGTAAATGTGTAAGTTCAGTTGGTTCTTATTTAGTTTAGGGTGGGGCCCATAACCTGTTAAGAGTTCTAAAGACAAATATTCAGTCTTCTGAAGGGGAAGACTCAACGATATTGAATGATCTACCTAAAGACAAATACTAAGGGACAAAAATAAGTACTATGTATCACAAAAGGTAAGAAATGGTACTCACTTCAGTCTTCTGAAGGGGAAGACTGAAGTGACGAAGAAATGAATAACCCTACTTATAGTCAAGACCAAGTAGCGCTTAACAACGGGCAAGGAAAAATGAAGAACCGGAAAAAATGGAAAAACTTATGATATGTATGATAGAGCAAGAGATGAGTATGGCCCCAGCGTCGGTCCAGGGTGAGTCTAAGCATGGTTTGGCAGTGTGAAGTAGAAAGAGCTGGGTGGTTGGGGAGATGATGGAACTGTTGGACATACAGCTATCATTCTTAACACATGTCCCTTCTTAAACCTATATAAGTAGGACATGCATGTACATACTTCTTCATTCTGAGTATCGACTAGGCTTAGGCCCATTACCTTCCCTTTTCCTTGTGAAGTCCTTTAGAAAAAAACCATCAACAACCAGTCTTAATTTGACTACCAAAAAAAATCATAATATTATGGCTGGCCATTTAATGGGGATGCTGTTGTTGTTTTATTATTATTGGAGAATGTTTAACTGTTTGTGTTCTGATTGGTTGGTGTTGTGGTGGGATTGCATGTGACGCAGTGAGCAACTACACAGAGGCACGGTTATAAACCCCATCATGAGTGCATGCATAACGACGCAAATTCGTTCAGTATCGGGTACATATTACTTTGTTTCGAATTTGTTTCGTCCGTCCTTTCGTCCATCATCTGTACGCCCGTGAACTCAACCTAATTGATGACTTGCATTCTGATGCTGTTCTCTTTACGTCAGATATGGAAAAGTCGAGATACGTGCAAAGATGCCGAAAGCGTACCCCTCTGAACTGAATTCTCTCTTCGTTTTACTACCATATTCAGTGACTGGGTACGTGTTTCGTATGATGGGATGTATTGAACATTGTAGCACTTTAAATTACACTAAACAATGCACAGCTGTGGCGTGCATTACGCATGTTGCCAGTGAATAATACGTATGGCGATTCGCCGAGAAGTGGTAAGTTTTTTTCCCTACCCGCTCACAGCCTCTTTTCTCTTTCATGTTATACACATGCTGTTCTGTTACTGATTTACTTCTTTCCTTTTTTTGTTCTGTGCAGGTGAAATGGACGTAGGTTGTCTAAACGGCTTGAGTCCAATTTTTCGTATATCTTACCAGCTGGTCGAAGCGCGCGGAAAGAACTATGGAGACTCATTCACGCTGGAATGGACGCCGGATTTTTTGTGCGTTTAGATTTTTTTCATATATTTATATCTTTTATATCTTTGAACTCCCAAACTGATATTCCACTTTCTATGCTTTTACTTGCATACCTCTCCAGACGCGTCTACATCGACACCCGCATCATTCGTACACTCGACGTCAGATTCAATACGCCTTTCTTCTCGCGCGGCAACTTCCCTCCGACATATACAAATAGCTCAGAAACACTCCCTGTGCAGAATCCTTGGGCTGGGGTATTCTGCGCCTTTTGATCAGCGTGCGTCCTCTTTGT
>QLPG01000971.1:2037-12810 GCA_003314385.1 Gomphus sp. MG54 | reverse complement strand
TTTAGTTCGTATCTGGAATTCCACAACGGGGGAGATTGAGCGGATACTGGCAGGGCATTTACATGCAGTGAAGTGTGTTGCCTTCTCGTGTGATTGGGAACGCATTGCGTCTGGTTCGAACGACTGCTCAATTCGAATTTGGAACGCAAGAAGGGGGAAGGTAGAGCATATTATCGAAGGACTTTCAGGACCAGTCAGTATGGTTGCCTTCTCACCTGATGGATCAAGTATTGTCTCTGGCTCTGATGACACCACCATTCGAGTATGGGATACCACCACTAATGAGACAAAGCATATACGCGAATTTGATTTGTCGGTCGAATCTGATTGGTTGGTGGAATCTGATTCGTCGATGCTGGCTGCTTCCTTCTCGCCTGATGGGAAACATGTGGTTGTTGGAATGGATGACGACACTGTTCGCATTTGTGATTTCATGGAGGGGACAGTTGAGCATATACTTTATGGACATCCAGGTCAGGTTCAGTCGGTTGCCTTCTCACATGATGGGACGCGTGTAGTATCTGGTTCTGATGACGGCTCAATCTGTATTTGGAATACCGATAACTCGAAATTAGAGCACATACTAGAGGGACATACAGAGGAGGTAGTCTCTGCTGCATTCTCTCCCGATGGCACGCGCCTAGTGTCTGGATCGTTTGATGAATCCGTCCGTATCTGGAATGTGGCGTCGGGGGAGACAGAGCGTGTGCTTGAGGGACATACCGATGTGGTGTGGTCTGTCGCATTCTCGCCTGACACGACACAGGTGGCATCTGCGTCATATGACGGGTCAGTCCGGATCTGGGATGTGACGAGCTACTTGGAGATGGCACGCAGTGCGGGTACACATCCGCCGTCATTTTCACCTGACGGCACTTGTGTGGTTTCGTTGGTAGCTCATTTTCGGGAGGAAGAGAGAAACCAGGCACTGGAGGGACGTTCAGGGAAGATAATTTCACTTGCATTCTCACCCGATGGGACACGAGTTGTGTCTGGGTCGCATGACAGGGGTGTCCGATTGTGGAATACCACCACTGGGAAAATCGAGCACGTGCTCAAGGGACATGCAGATCGGGTGGAGTCAGTTGCTTTCTCCCCTGATGGGAAATACATCGTGTCTGGATCGGCTGACGAATCGTTCATCATCTGGGAGGCAGCTTCTGGAAAGATGATGCGCCGACTGGACGGACATTGGGTGACGCCCGTTGAATTCTCGGCTTCAGATGAGAGGCGTGTGGCGTCGGGAAGTTTTCTTGGTTATGTCTGCGTATGGAATGCTACCACCGGGGGAGTAGAGCGTATACTCAGCGTCCATTCAGAGTCCTTACACTCTGTTGCCTTCTCTGACGATGGAGCGCGTCTCGCATCTGCCTCATCGGGCCAGTCTGTCCGGATATGGAATACAACTACGGGAACGATAGAACGTACACGGAGACATTCAGATTCTGTGTCGTCCGTTGCCTTCTCACCTGATGGCGCCCACGTTATATTTAGTTCCTCCACCTGCCCAGTCTGCATATGGGACACTACAACTGGCGATTCAACACCACTGCCACAATATGAATCCTTCCAATTCTCAAATGGAAGGAATGTCAAACATATCCACGGTGGCTACTTTCATATATTTGCACCCGGGGAGCCGCAGATATCCATCTCACCAGAAAAGGACTGGATTCTCGCTGGCTCACCACTACATTCTTGCTGGATTCCCCCTGAGTTTCGCAATTTCACGGTACATGCATTTTCTTACTCAAAAGTTTGCTTTGGGTATGATCAATCAGATCGTATAGTTATAGTTGATCTCAAGCCTGTGTATCAGTAGACATTCTCAATCTGTGCATTTGTGGTCTCTGGGGTGTCCCTACCATGCGACCATGACACGAAGCCTGAAGCAAAAATTAACGAGCAATGATTTATCTAGGTCTGTGGAATGGAATTTATATCGGATGCTCGTTTTCCTACATGATCCATCCTCTAGTGTTCCTTTCCTTGCATAACCAATCTTCCCTTACATCGTCTGGCAAAGCATTCAATACTGTTGTGGGTTTGGACTGGGGCTGGCTTCCAAGCTTCCATAGCTTACACGCCTTGTAAAGACTATCCCTGCCAACATGGTATCCATGAGACTGGCCAACTATCTCTGGTGTCATAGATGTTGCTACCATTAAGGTGATGGCAAGACTGTGGCCAAGGCTGACTCACCATGCATAGGTCCTATGAAGATTTCTTAGGACGTTTGGAAGCCCCATGCCCAAGGCTATCGCAGTTGCGGCACTTATGTGTACATAGACATTGCTTGCAATAGCAAGTGCGGAAGTTGAAGTCATTGCATGAGGTGTTTCTGAGTGCATCCGCTGTAACTTTATGAGAGTTCCAGTCCTTGGTGGTACATGTTGTGACGAACGGTGGAAGGAATGGAGAGAAGGGAGTGGGGGATGAGAAAAGAACCAAAACACACCTGTATAAATCTGGAGAGAATAGTGTAAACTAGTGTACAGAAGATGTATTAGTGAGCATGCAGTGGAAAGTAGTACAAGAACACAGACTTACTAGTAGTTACCGTACGAGGGACTCAAACCGGCGGCGACTTAGATGCTAAGCGCCCGGATGACCAGGAGATACAGGGGCCAGAGGAGCCGAAATGTATGGAATACAGAAGGAGACAAAGGGAAAACAGATAGGAGGGGATAGAAAGAACATAGGGGAAGAGACTCACATGTAAAGGAACAAGAACTGAGGGAACCGGGACGCATATATGCAGTCACCGAGGACAGATGACTGAGAAACAGGAGAATGAGACACGAGACACAGCCCAGAGAGGCGATAAATGTTGCAGACAGGAAGGGAACAAAGGGGAAGTCATTCTATTCAAATGGCACCACTGACAGGTGTCATATTTCTATAAAGATTCCATCAGGGCAGCCCACAGTGGGCCGACCCTGCATATGCTCCACAAAATCCATTAATTATGGATCATATTCTAGTTACATGATTTACTTGTATAAAGACAAAGTAGTTACAACGAATACAAACAGTCTCTCATACCGAAAACCCCCCCGTACTTATATTTGATATCTACTCGACGCACTCACATGATGTCAAACCGCATTGGGCCAAAGCATTACTCATCATCATTCAAGGCTGCGGACCCAGCGGGGATAACTGTATAGGTACTATCCATCACACCCACGTCTGTATTAACATATTCTATTATTGTGGATCACCCACAATTGACCTACACGACCTACGGTCACATCGCCACCAGCTCCTCGGACCAGCGCTTACACACGATCGACCCGCCATGCGTCGTCTGCGTAAGAGCATATAATCACATACAAAATTAGCTACACATCCCTTAGCTATAAATCTTTGTACTACAGTAGCTAGTCCATCCATCAATCATTATCCCCCATCACAGTAATTAAGAGTACATGTACATATATGACCAACCAGGTAAGGTAGCGGACAAACGGTTTCCGCTAAGGTCACGTGACGTGACAGTCACGGTCACAAGTGCAAAATTTTTTGTCATTGAAAAAAAAATCATATTCTGCTACAGAGGATGGTGATTTTTTTTGGAAATAATAATTGAGATACATTATATATAACATCAGCCTTGTCTGACTTAGCTAAAATAGTATCTGGCATGATGCCAGATTGTTAAGTCCGCATGTCAGGCGCTTAGCTAGTACTTCCGAAGGGGCTTTCTGGGGTAGCACGAGGGTCCGTAATGGGGCCGAAGGCCCGAAGCGGGATCGGACGGACTATGGATGGGGAATGGAGGTGCCGGGGATTCAGGGTAGGTCGCGGAATGGTTCAATCCGGTCACTGAGGCATTCGAGGTCGAAGGGACTTGGCTTCAACTTATGTGTTGCGCCCTCCTCAATCGTCTGTCCCTAATTTTGGAGAGGAGACGGAAGTTCACCGGAGTGAGTTGGGAACTAGGTGGACTAAGATGATATTTGTACTGGCAAACAGTCTAGTCGACTGGGAGACTATATACATGTGACTATCTTTGTACTATCTTTACCAGTCATAAAACAAGGGAAAAGGAAGTACAAGGGGGTCAATATAAAAGAGAGAACAAGGGAGTGAGGTACGTGATAGTCCTGCACGTCGGTTATCAAAGTATTGAGTCTCGGTCGGAGATGGACTCGGAGATGGTGTTTTCGGTCATGACGGGAACGGACGCGGAAGTGGATTCCTGGTCGGGCTTGTCGGGGACGGAGATTACAGAAAACAATCCTTCGTCCTTTCGGTCGGAAAGGTCTCGGAATAAGGAGGGGTGGTTGTGGGGGTTAGTGTGGGTTGTTGAAGGTATGGGCTATAACACAGATCCTCAAGCAAAATGGTGGATATGACAGTTGAGTCACGTGACCTTAGCGGAAATGGCCAGCTGCAACAATAATATCCTACCTCTACCTTACCTGTGGGAATGTCTTTCTATATATGGAATATTTCCTTATATAGGTGATTACATCAGCGCAAAAATTTTGTGACTGAAAATTTTTTGACAGTGTCAGACTGCTTAAAAAAAGTGTTTATGAATTTTGAGAATAAGTTTGAAAGTTTGGATATACTACACTTGCAATAGTGATTTTTTTCAAAAATTAAAACCAACAATATGTACATAAAGTTCCATGCCATTGATCTGTGGTCTCAGAATAATTTTTTTGTCTATGCTGCCAGATCCTTGTGCAAAATGGCGAGCGTGACACTTGAGTCACGTGACCTTAGTGGAAACCATTTGTCCACTACCTTAGCAGTTCTGGTATTCCATGTCCATTTGTCCCTAATGGGAGTAGTTCCCTTGATCTATTTCAGATAGGCATTGAGCATGGAGAGCAAAATGTTAGTTCAGTACAGCTGTCCATTCATACTCAAGATGTATTGCACTTGGAAGGTTGATGTAATCATTGCAGCTGGTGATGAATGGGATAAGAGTAGATGGTGAAGTGGATGGGATGACTTGTGCTTGAAGTGCACTGAAATAACACAGCAGTGGATAGTGGAGGGACTCGAACATAGGAAAGTCTTTTGAAGATGGTGGCTTCTCCTTGTGTACAAGCATCCCATTCTTATATTCTAGATTAGGTGCAACTTGCTTGTCATGGATTCATGTATCCAGTTTAGAGATTTGCCCCAGGCACAGTGTGTGATGGCCAATTGCCAGCAGCAGCAATTCCTTGATCTTAGGGACAAGGGATTGAAGAGAGTACATACTACAACCAGTGTTAGATGCTGGGGGCATGAAATTACCCAGTGCAGCTGGGGGTGCTGATGTACAAGTAGGAACAGCTATCTGATGCATGGACTGGGGGATTGTTGATATAAATGGCAGCTGAATTTGATTTGGTGGGTTTGTGGTAAGTGAAGGTTGTGCCAGTGTTTGATTAACTGGTTGCAGTTGCTGCTGAATGTGTGGTTGTGGTTGCTGCAGGACTTGTGGTTGCAGTTTCTGTACAATTTGCAGTTGTGATTGCTGTTGAACTTGTGATTGTTACAACTGCTGCACAACCTGTGGTTGTGGCAGCTGCTGCACTTGCGTAGCTTTGTTTAATATTGTCAAGTACACATACCGAGAAACATCCACTCGACAATGCTGACTGAGCAACCATTCTATATCCATGACCAAGTGCCCACACTGCATGCATAACACTTGGTATGCCAGTCTTGGCTCGGTACATCCATCATCAACACTCCTTGTTCTCACCCTTTGGTCCATCTCACCTCAGGACCTCCTGCCCTTGTGTTATCCTCGGTTACAGCTGTTGTTTTATAGTCGGCCACTCCCTATTGTCCTATCCTTGGCCACATTTCTATTATTCTATCCCTTATTGTTCTATCCCCGTTTTGCATTCCTTCATTCTAATTTTATTCATTGTGGACAATAACCACATGCTCTGCATACCTTGTTGTCTCACATTCCTTATTCCACATGTCGCTTCTTAACCTATATAAGTAGGACATGCATGTATATATTTCCTCATTCTGGGTATTGACTAGGCTTAGGCCCTTCTACCTTCTTCCCCTCTGTTTAAAGTCCTTGACTCACGCCAGCATCACCAGTATCCTCCCGAGTACCTGTCTGTTGAAAATCGGTGGCATGTATGGCAAGTAGGGTGCAACACATGAGTACGTTGAAGCCAATGCCACTACTCTTGGCCTGCAGAACTTGGCCATAGTCTGCCCGACCCTTCAACAGCACCCCTTGACAGTACCGAAGTCCGTCAGTACCCAAAGCCTGACAAATATCCAGCCTTTTGTTCAACATCCACACCATCCACAAAGATTTAGGTATATAAACACACACTAGTATAGTGTTCCTTCACCTCGCATTTTCTCACAAGAGCACTCGATAGGTATAGAGCCCTGTTCTTAATTCACCTCGCACTTTGTCACAAGAGCACTCGATAGACACAGTCTTCAAGTCTCCTGGGTTTTATTTTTAGAGCTACATGCCATTGTATGGCAACATTTGGGTGTAATCAGGCCGCTATTCCAACACCCTTGTCAGCACCCATGCCCAAACCAGGCAGAGGAAAAAGCAAGGTCATAGCTATCAATACATCCCCAGTGGTAGCAAGTGGATATTGGACAAAAAGCGGATATCGAAAAGGGGTATATTGTTCACATGCCTCCTCTAGAGAACCCGGACAAAGCTTTTGTCCGGAACAGTTCTCCCGAGAATCGCGTGATCGGAGATGAGACAATTTACATAGTTAATATGTTTGTAAATAGCGGGACTTCTAGTACATGGTCATTGGAAGATCCGGTCATGATCCGATCAGAGACTCTCCGCGTTCCTCCGCACGTACATGAAAAGCGCAGACACACCCTCTACCTCCCGCCTCTTCCCTCAAATACCAACACATTCGTGGTCCTGCTCCTGTGGCAACTGGATAGCAAAACATGGCATCGCGAATCTGTCATCGGACGTGTTCAGATGCGCGCAAGCCGGCCAGGGTTAACCTAATATGTTATCCAAGATTGTGATCATAATCAGCAGGCTCGATACTAACATATTCAATGTGGGATCCCTGTGGTGCGCCAGGACGAATTGGATCAACTCCCTCTGGTCTAACACGAGGTGCTATCTATGATCCTGATCGGTCCGTACAGGAACCTTGATCGGCTCGACTGAGACTAAATGGATACCAATATGATGTCCGTGGCACCGTCATGGAATTTAATAATTTATAAGGTGTATCAGAATGGAGATACATAAAGACAATCCAGACTCTTCAAATATGTAACAAGCCATGTGGCGTCGGCGTCGAGTTCAGGGCATCGTTCGTGTGTGCGCAACCGTAATTCTCATGGTTAACGATAAAAACTGGCTCGTAACACTAGCGGTTCGATTGTCGAGTTGTGAGGTTGTATTATGTCTCAGCTTGGATGATCTTAAAAAAAAAGAAATTGCGGAGATATTGGCCGTCGGGAGCTCGTCGACTTGAAACCCACAGAGCAGAACAGCACAAGACACCAGTCCTGTCCATTAAAATACCTGATCAAGTACGTTATTATTCGACAACGATGCACCATCTGATTTGACAGTGTTATATCCTCACTCCATCTCCATTAGAAGTCGAGGGGGACAGTGAACGATTCGCAATCAACTGAGATCCTGGATGATTCGGATACAATGGGGTAAGCCTTTAATGTTGGCCTACTCCTCATCCTACATCTTAGATCATTACACTACGATTCAAGGGTTTCCCTATCCATACCATCCCCGTTTCTAAATTGTAACTGATACTGACGAAAACACGTGGAAGAAGACGTCTACCACAATTGTGAACCTTCCCAGATCGACTCGGACTCCTACTTTGATCTCGCTAGGCAGGGCCACCCACCTGTCAAGCATATTTGGACTCGAGAAAACACACTGCAGAATGAAGCAGGACGAATCTGCCGATCCTCAACTATGAAAGGACATTCGGCCTCTGTGTCGACCTCCCTATTTACCTGTGAGTTTCCCTTTTTTTCATTTTAGATACTGTTGAAAGGTATAGCCCTCGGGACAACCAGAAGCAGCATCAAGATGGTGTTGACGGAAGAGAGCGGTTACCATGACGCGGTAGTTGGTTTGTCATTCTCGATCGTTTCAGAAGTTCGCGCAGTCATATAAGCAACACCTAGGTGGCAGTAAGAACTCATTATTTTATTATCTTATGCGTCCCAGTGTATCTCACAATAGATACTATGTGTGGTTGACTATTTTTCCTTGAAAGGTCTCTCGCGATAATCAATAATTCATATTGATCAGGATTACATGCAAGTGGAAGAAGAAGGCATGGCGACTGAGGGATGATAGGCGTGAATACAGAAAAAGTAAGGTCAATTGAAGAATGAGTTATCCACGTGAGTACAAAAATGACCCGAACTCTTGTAGGCAACATTCGTCTCTTCTTCCCTTCTCAACTTACGGTCTTTTTCCTTCACCTGCCGTTCCGTGAATCCATTACCACCTTATATCCTCTCAATATCCTGATCGTCCATTATTTAAAATAACTGACTCACCTATAGCGCAAGGCTGCTTGGCGCCCAAACTTCGTCGCATTGACCAGTGTTTATGACTAGCTGTCAGGCGCAAAAATCCGCATGGTGTTTGTATCGGTGCTGAAGACATGTTGAAATATCCTTGACAGTCTTCAGATTAAAAATCATAGGTGAGTCAACGTCGGTGCTCGGAAAACCAAATGAGTAGTAATTAGCGCCCTGATATAGCAAGGTTCTGGCGCTAGGTGTGGTCTTGCCAACTCACACACCCTCGTCTGTCGACACATCATCTCTCCTCCGTCGAAGTCAGTCTCAAATCGCAACTCACTCAAGCTATTCTACAATCCATGTCCTTGCATGCGGGCATAAATGCTCACTGGCAAAACGTGTCTATCAGTGAGTTATTTGAAAGGGCTCATAAAACTCACCATAACTCACGTTTCTGCTGCAGATACGCGTCGTGATGCGATTTTCCAGAGCACTGTGAGTAAGTATGGTTGTCACTTAATGTCATTTCTTCCATCCTCAAGACAATGTAGATATCGTGCAAGATCCTTTAGCTTTGCTCAAACCAGCTGAGCGGGCATCCTATGACACACGTTACGGTGTCGAAGGTGACCAGGTCCACGGGTGCATGGAACACACTCGTGTGGATATATTGGGTGATCTAGTGGCCTGGGCGTACGCTCCTTCAAGTCCAAACGTCTATTGGCTCAACGGCCAGCTAGGTACAGGCAAAACGAAAGGCAAACCAAAATTGCAGTCTACGATGAATAAAACGGTGCTGTGTCTGAGCATGAGAGACAGAGATACTATGTCTATCACAATGCAGAAAGTGTACAGGGACTGTCCCTAGATGAAAACCATCCTGTGATCCACTGTTCAGGGACGATAACGGGGTGGCCTTTTGAGGCTAGTCGCTCAATTATCTGGAGAATGAAACGGTTTATAAGCGATGAGTAATTCAAGTACAATCCTGTGAATCACAGTAAAAGAAGCCAGAGCGATCTTTTTGAAAATTCGGGAATTTCGATTGGGTGGTGTGACCATGCTCAAACCTTGGGAGCTGCATTGAGCTGGGCCGCATCGAGCTGGGCCGCATCAAGTGAGAGAAACAAGAAATGGCTGATACACAAAACAAGTAAAACGAACAGTGGTGAGAGAAGTAGAAGAAAAGACGAGTGAAGCCCGGGACTAACTATTAAGGTGCTTAGATGTAACGGCCATACCACGGCCCGGTGGCGGTCACAACATCACTCACGTAAGCCAACAGTATCAAAGTTAGAGGCACCACGTGTCACTGCTGATGTGAGATGGCTCTTATTGGGATGATGCCCGATCTGTCATTTTTCTCCTCACGTCGACGTTGGAGGGTGCATTGGCTCGCCTTTCAGAGGCACTTGCCGATACGATGCGAAGACAGGAGCATGAATCTGGAATAACCATAACCCAAGAAGAGCCATGCTTCGTCGTTCAAAATCTGTATTCCGTTACCCCCCTCTTGCACCGATGCTCAGTCATTTGGCACGTTTCGCAGCGCACATCGACGCAATCTCGTCCGTGTTCGACGACGCACGGTATCATCTCCGGCAATGCGTTGCTTCCTTGCAGGAAGATGCACAAGCCACAACGGGCGTTTCTGAAGAAGCTGAGTAGGCATCTGTTCATCACGAAGAGTAGCTGAGCTCCGGAGAGTCGGAAAAGGTCCTGTACAACGCCACAGATGCTCTTGAAGTTGAATATGCTCTTTACACTGATCATGGATAAGAAGATCACGATTCACCATTAGTTGTTCACGACGATGACGATACAACAGCCTCACATTTTATATCGACGGCAGCTCCGCAGCAACAACAACAACATCATCATCTCCCTCTGCCGCCGCCGCCTCCATGGATCGAACAGGTATTTGAAAGCGTATCGTCATTCACGCAGCCGTTTGTGCGCGAACCATCGAAGCTGAGCCGCGAGGAGCGCATACGGCTTGCCAAGGCACAACGTCAGAAGGAGAGCCGCATCCTTCCCCTTTCCCTCTCCCTCTCCTTCTCCCTCCCAAGAGAGAAGTGGGCCCGGGCGGGGAAGTCGTCCAGGAGCTCAAGGATGTCATTTGGCAGGTTAGCGAACGTCGGGGGAAGATGGTCGAGCGGCCAAACAGCTTGGCGCAAGCATCAGCACCAGTCAAAGCCAAAATCAGATCCACGGTCAGAATTGGTTCCATAACCGTCCAAGTTTTAGGCGATCTTATTATATTTTGTCGTTCTTTCCCTTTTC
>QLPG01000962.1:7805-27967 GCA_003314385.1 Gomphus sp. MG54 | reverse complement strand
ACCTTTTCAACGCCCCCCTTCGGCAGTCCCGAAGTCCGTCAGAATCCGGCTCCTGACAGCCAGGTACAAGTCTTAGCAGGCTCGGTAGTGAAATAGAAGGGGCCAGTTGTTGGGGAGATGCTGGAACTGTGTGATGTACAACAGTTTATTCTTAACAAGATTAATATCATAACCTTTGTACTTGAAGCTGGGCCTCTATTTATAGCTCTGGTTGTGACCTATTTTCAACAGGTTATGGGCCATGGGTGCCCTTAAAGAACCACAATGTGTCCCATTACAATGTCTAACTTCATTCTCTTTATCAGAACTCTACAATAATAGAAGTAACTGGTCCAACTATGAGCCTCATATACAAAAAGCTCTTGGTGCAAAAGGATTGTAAATTCAGGTTGAGAAGAAAGCTACTATTCCAAATCCCTACATGAAAGTAAATAGTATTACTGTACTTTCTTATGGAATAACCCCTGCCATAGAGGAACAAATAGAGGCCTACAAGACCCGTATCATAGAATATAATAAACAAGAGCCACTGGCTTAACATGTTATCTTTTCCACAACATCATCATCATCATTGGGTGCATTAATTAAAAACCATTCCACCACTAAAAGTACCCTATACCTTATTGATGCTGAGGATCAACTTGCTGCCATGCAAGTAAGTGACTCAGATGATCCCTGCCCTCACCTAGCCAACCTCGAACAACATTTTGAACTTATGGGAAAGAGGCATGACAATGTAATTCAAATGAGATCAACACTATTAGATGTGTGATTCTCAATGCTTATTATGTCATCCCTCCTAGCATCTTACTGTCCTGCCATTCAAACAATCACCATGGCTGAGAAAATTGGAGCAACCCAGGGAATAGCAGTGAAACCTAAAATGCTACCAAATGACTTGATTAACTTCTTTACTAAGGAAGCCCAACACCATGTGATTGATGATGTACATTTAAAGCTAGCAGAATTGGGCCTCCTGGCTCATGCCAAAAAGGAAAAAATATCAGATGCCTCTAAAGGCAAGAAAAATCCAAAGACCAACCCAAATGCTCATTGTGACAACTGTTCTAGGGATGGCCATACCAAACATGAGTGCTGGTAAAAGGGTTGAGGAAAAGAAGACCAAGTCCCTAGGTAGAAGAAAGCAAAGAAAGGCCCTAAGTCAACAGATCAGCAGTTTTTGCTGATAACTTCCAAAATGATAATGACCTCTTCTCATTCACCTGTGCTACAGGCTTTTCAACTGTAGTTGCAGACCCTACTATGTAAGGGCAACCTAAGCAGCAGCTCTAACCTAAGGTGACAAACTGGCAAAGGGGGGTCCAAAAGTTTATCACAAGATCTATATATACAATAACTAGCATACCTTGTGAAGGGGAATCTAAAGAGAAAACTCTAAGGAACCCTTTGCCCACTAACTACAGTTACAGTGACTCACAAAATTGGTCCAATGTTTGGCACTTTTCACTTGCTCTGAATGTTATGAAACAAATAAAAATCTGTAAAATCTGAGAATATTTTCACAGATACCCCTGCATCTCAGCTTTTGATTGGTCTTATGTTTAGGTAATAATTTTTATTGGTTCAGATATTGCAATTTTTTTGACAGTGACTCATTGGACCAGTTTTGTTGCCTTCAAATGTATGATTACAATCAGAGGTATAGTTAGGTTTGCATGGTCACATGACTTATGTTAGAGTTATAATTGTGTCATGTGATCACAAATAGTTCAACATTGAACAAATAGACCATAACAATCTTCTTCAACAAACCATGAAATCCCTCTCTCCTGTTCAAGTTGACTATATCTTTTCTCAGCTTGATGCTGGCAATTCCACCTCCTATATTCAACTCTCTACTAGTGTAGGCCATGTCACCATCTGCTGACTTCACTCTAAGCACCACCCTGACCTCCCAAAAGCTGTTGGAGGATGCCTATCCAAACCTTCTTCTGCTAATATTCAACATGCTATCCACATTATCAGCTCTCAAAAAGCTCAAAATGAAGTACAAGTTACCAGGACCTTTCAGAATATCATCAATACACCTCTCTCCGCTCAAACTGTGTACAGGAAGCTGAAAGAAGTTGGATTAAAGGCTGTGGTAAAGAATAAATAGCTGATACTCTCCCAGAGACACAGGAAGGAGAGGTTAGATTTTGCTGTTACTTACACCGGTTTGCAGTACGTAAGGCGCGTGCCAAATTGCACATGTGTTCGCGCGGGCAAAAAGAGAACTGCAATTACTCAGTCAAATTGTAGCCATTCTGTCTGAAAATAAAAATATAACTTCTTCAACCCAATATGGAGGGCATGGCAATGTAAAATTCATGTAAATTTGCCACCATAAAAATTGGTTTTCAGGCAGTTGGCCCTGATCAACCCCAGCTGCAGAACAGCTGTAGCAACACCAAATCAATTCAGACTTGTTAGATATTTTGCAGTAATATAATATACATATAGATGGAGGGCACCAACCACTTTTTAGTATATCAAAGTCCTTTAGAATATTTTATATACTGTACTACAGTTGAGACAAGTAGTTTCTGCTTAATTATTGTTCTAGAGCCCTACAAGACACAGTTCATTGGGAAAATGTGATATTAAATCAACTATACTTTGTTCCTCTGTAGTTAATACCTCAATCATCTATCTTTCCTGGATCCACACAGACCCTTATCTCTCCTGCCTATTAACATTCACCCTCATTCTCAACCTCAAGTTGTGTCACCCAATGTGGTGCTGAGCACTATAAGCTAAAGCAAGTAATAATTAGACCATGTGATTGTCCGGGCAGAAGATATGGACAGAGTAACAACTACGAGATATTATTAATTATAGCTAGAAATGATCCATTGCTTGTCTAGACACATACCTTGTTCCTGTTATCTTGAGACATATGAGAGCTTGTGATATGTTCGTGTCCAGAAAGCTTGTCTCTCGGTTTAGCGTTGCGGCCGAATCACCTGACACACGTTGCTAAACCAAGAGGCAAGCCAAGAAATTTGCAGCTGAAGTTTTGGAGCAATGAACTTGTGAAATTGAAGCCTCTCCCTTTAAGTGCAAAGATGACAGGTGATAGAGTGAGCAGATGTATACAGGGTGGATCCGTGTTCCCCTTGGTTGATCTCTAAAACCCGTGAAGCCCCAACTAGGGTATCAGAAGGGAGATTAGATGTGCTTGCTGTATATTAGTATTCCCCCTATGGTTGCGACGAGCGAGTTGATACTCATATTTGAGGATTCCGTCGTGCCCGTGAACTGTCAAAAAAAAAAAAAAACAGAAAAAAAGGGTAATCAACCATAAAATCCCTAAATGCAATAGTGCCATCGCAACACCCTACCTGCATGACACGAAACGAAAACTGTGCGCTATTGTTATAGCCCATGCCTTAAACAACCCACACTAACCCCCACAACCACACCCCCCTATTCCGAGACCTTTCCGACCGAAAGGACGAAGGATTGTTTTCCGTAATCTCTGTCCCCGACAAAGCCCGATCGAGAATCCGACTTCCCGCTTCCGTTCCCATCATGACCGAGACACCATCTCCGAGTCCGTCTCCGACCGGACTCAATACTTTGATAACCGATGTGCAGGACCATCGCGTACCTCACTCCCTTGTTTTCTCTTTTATATTGACCCCTTGTACTCCCTTTTCCCTTGTTTTATGACCGGCAAAGATAGTACAAGGATAGTCGCATGTATATACTCTCCCAGTTGACTAGACTGTTCGCCAGGACGAATATCATCTTAGTCCACCTAATTCCCGACTCACTCCGGTGAATTTCCATCTCCTTTCCGAAATTAGGGACAGACGATTGAGGAGGGCACAACACATAAGTTGAAGCCAAGTCCCTTCGGCCTCGAACACCTCAGCGACCGGATTGAACCATTCCGCGACCTACCCTGAATCCCCGGCACCTCCGTCCCCGTCTGTAGTCCATCCGATTCCGCCTTCAGCCTTCGGCCCCATTACGGACCCTCGCGCTACCCCAGAAAGCCCCTTCGGAAGTACTAGCTAAGCGCCTGACACGCGGACTTAACAGCTATCATGATTATCTCCGGAGGACCGCCTGGCACACTCACTGCCTCCCTCTTCCCCAGGCTGGGCCGAGGCCGTATACATCTCCATCGGGCCCCCCACACTACTAAACAAGAAAGTACCATCCCCATCACTCGTCAGAGGTTCTTTGCTAGCGCCAGCATCTCAGATGTCAAAGTAGAAGTAGAAGCTCCACTGGGCGTACCAGTCATATCATGATGCACCTCCTGTCCAGACAGTACTGTCGAGTCCACAGCATCATGATCACCCACAAGCCCGATGATAACATATGCACAAAAAAATGTGTCAGTTGAGTCTTCAGAAGGAGATCCCAATGCAAAATCCTGTGCGCCATAACTGCATCCGTCACATTCACGATGAGGAGATGAGGGTATGTCTAGTATGAATGTACATACCAGGTAACGTAACCACCCACGAGTACCAGTATTTCCAGCCCATCGTGAATGCAAATGCGGGGTCAATGAAGCGGCTGGAAAGGGTGACCTGTCCACCTGCTACAGGCCTATGTGCCCAGTAAGTGAGCGATCAATTGCGACATGCGCAGGGCAACATTGTACAGAAAGGTGACAAGTTTGCCGAGGGACAACATGACTGGATAGAGGGTCAGCGTAGCACGGAACACGTAGAGGAACGGGCACGGACCGCAGATGCAGATGGAGGAGACGACGAGATAACCGAGGAAAAGACCACCAGGCCCATGGTCTTGCTCCAAATGCTGTTCCTGATCCTGATCTCGATCCTGGTCCTGGTCCTGCTGCACCGAGGTCACAATCAGGCCTGCTGAGTAGGGTGAGTCTACAGCCATACCTTGTGCCTGGGGTGAGTCGTTATAGTGGTTATGGTGGCTGGCACGCCCGCGGTCACGGGAGATGCCAAAGGGGCCGTTGCCGCTGTTGTGTTCATTGTCACCACAATCCCATGCCTCAGGCTCTTGCTTCTCCAGGGAGGTCGGTCGGAAACCTGCAGATGCTATGGACTCGAAGAGCGCCCCGTAAATGTGAAGATGGTGTCACGTGCACCGCGAAGAGCATGCCAGGATATGGTACTATTAAGCTACTGGTTCGCAATCTGCGTGTCGCCACAGGATGGCTGGCAGTCGAGGTCACTTTGTATCATCTTGATCTTGCGTGATTTAACATCACATTTTCCCAATGAACTGTGTCTTGTAGGGCTCTAGAACAATAATTAAGCAGAAACTACTTGTCTCAACTGTAGTCCAGTATATAAAATATTCTAAAGGACTTTGATATACTAAAAAGTGGTTGGTGCCCTCCATCTATATGTATATTATATTACTGCAAAATATCTAACAAGTCTGAATTGATTTGGTGTTGCTACAGCTGTTCTGCAGCTGGGGTTGATCAGGGCCAACTGCCTGAAAACCAATTTTTATGGTGGCAAATTTACATGAATTTTACATTACCATGCCCTCCATATTGGGTTGAAGAAGTTATATTTTTATTTTCAGACAGAATGGCTACAATTTGACTGAGTAATTGCAGTTCTCTTTTTGCCCGCGCGAACACGTGTGCAATTTGGCACGCGCCTTACGTACTGCAAACCGGTGTAACAGCATTTGGACTGTAGAGGACTGGGAGAGGGTTGTATGGTCATATGAGTCAAAGGTCAATAGGCTAGGGTCATATTGTTGAGATGCACTGAAGTCCCCTTTTATGTTTCCATTTATGCATGACTGGTATTTGGCCAGATATGACTTGTTTTATATATTACACCTTCGATGTTTTGAGCTGAGTTTGAATTTAGCTTACATAATAACACAGTTTTCACTTTTGTGCTCCAACAGGTTATGGGCCCCACACTTTATCTATAGACATCCACACAACACCACCTATTGTGTTTTGTACTTATCTAGGCCCTCTATCATTGGCCAGCAACTGATCCCTGATCAGAGGCCATCTAGGCATTATAAAAGCACTTCAACAACTACACCAACTTCGCTTTTTTGCCCTATTATAGCTCTTCTTTCCCTGTCCTTCCCCTCAGCTTCTCCCAGCAGTTGCTCAACAACCTCCTAAGGACTTCAGCCAGCCAGTGGTAGGACAGGATCCCTCCTCATTGCCTAGTGTTGCAAAGCCACACCCCTGGCCTAGTCTTTGACTAGTTTGCCGGTTGACTGAGGCCTCTTGTCATCCTTGGGTGCTGGAATCTGTGGTCTGTAGATTCTTAACAGTTCACCTAATTTGCGGCAAGGTTGTGCCATCCTATTATGAGCCCTGAAGTTCTGAAGTTGTTGGGGAGTAACTGGTGCCATTTGGACCATTTTTCCGACCTCTAGGACCCTTTAGGACCCCCTTAGGACACTCCTTGGCCACTGCTTGGTATTCCACCCTGTTTTCACATCTCCTGCATCATATTTTGCCTGTATCTGCTCCACCAGCTGTTTGTGCATTGCTTACACACCAATTTAAGCGCACAAACAAGTGACATATCACTCCATTCATTCACCCACCATACACCAATCTTTGCTACACCAATATTTGCACCAACCTCACCAACAAACCATGTCTACATCCACCTCCAATGATAATACCACCTCTCCAAAATTTCCCATGCTGTCAGACACAAATTATCATGACTGGGCATTCAATATGACTGCCATGTTACACTCTAAGGGTTTGTGGATACTTGTTAATAACAAGAAGAAGCGCCCTACAGTGTCTGCAGATCAGGAAAAGTGGGATTTGGATCAGGAGATGGCAGCAGGTCTGATTGCTTCAGCTTTAGAGGCAGGATAGTATGTGCATGTTCAGGGAATTGAGCATGATCCGGTGAAGATGTGGAATGCCCTTCATAATGTTCATGTACAGAAACAAGCAGGCACTCATTTCAATCCTTATGATGCTCTATTTAATATCAGAAAAGAGCGAGATGAGACAGTCCATTCACTCATTGATCCCTTTGTCACCAAAGACAGCAGTCATCTCCATCATTCCACTCAGTCTGCCATGCTTGCAAACAAGCAGATTCCCTCCCTTCTCTCTGCCCACATTGTCTCTAATGCCAGCTACCTTTGGTGCACTGATTCAGGAGCTTCTGCACATATGACTCCACATCGGCACTGGTTCAAGGAACTCAAACCTCACAAAGTGGCTATAGAATTGGCAGACAATAGTGTGGTGTATTCTGAAGGGATTGGCACAGTGGTTTTCTGCCCAAAGGACAAGAAATTGACCCCCATACTTCTTTCTGATGTATTATATGTTCCCCAACTTCAAAACAACCTCCTCTCAGTCCTCTTCTTGACTGTCCATCGTGGGATTAAGGTTGAGATTGTGGGAACCATCTTGAAGTTCTATAAAATGGGCAAACTGATCCTGACTGCCACTTTCAAAGGGAGACTTGCATACCTAGATGGTGATACACTTACTCAGGATGAGGTGAACACAGCACACATTGCTGCATCAAAAACTTTGGACTTGAAGCTTTGGCACCGTCGTTTTGGCCACCTTGGCATTGATGCCATCAAGCAACTCATCACTCAGGACATGGTGGAAGGGATGGATATCACTTCAGACAATCGATTCCCAGCAATCTGTGAAGCATGCATTCATGGGAAACAACACAGAGAACCATTCCCAAAGAAAGCTTCTTCCAGAGCCACTCAAATCCTCCAACTTGTCCACTCTGATGTCCATGGTCCATTAAAAGTACCCACTCCTCGGGGATTCAAATATTGGATCACCTTCATTGATGACAAGTCTCACCTTGTGTACATCTATCTGATGAAAACTAAAGACCAGGCACTGGACACATTCAAGCAGTACAAGGCATTGGTGGAGAACCAGACTGGAAAGACCATAAAGACCCTGAGAGATGACAAAGGAGGGGAATATTCTTCAAAGGAGTTTGGAGCATTGACCAGCTCTTCTGGGATATTCAGACAGAAGACTGCACCAGCCACACCTCAGCAGAATGGAGTTGCAGAGCGCTTTAACCGGACATTGGAAGAAGGGATAATTTCCATGCTCCATAATGCAAACCTCCCTCTCACATTCTGGGGTGAAGCTGCTATGGCATTTGTTGAAGCTCACAATTCCTCACCCACTTCAGGACTGCTCCATCACACTCCTTTTGAATCCTGGCATGGTCATAAACCCTCTGTCACCCACTTTAGGGCCTTTGGCTCCACAGCATATGTGCATGTCCCTAAAGCCAAGTGACGACACCTTGAGTCACACACAACCAAATGTGTCATGATTGGCTATGCAGCTGGCACTAAGGCATGGAGACTATGGGATCCAGCAGCAAGACAAGTGATTATCAGCAAAGATGTCATATTTGATGAATCTCCTTGTTCTTCACTCAATTCTGGCACTGCTACAAAGCAGAAACCACCACAGAGGCTGATTGACATCTCTGATGACCCTCCTGCCCACCACCAAGTGCTTGTGCCTCCCTATATTCCTGTCATTGTACATGATGATGATGCTCCTCCACCTGATCCACCACCAAGTCCTGCCCCTCCACCATCTCCTCCACCACCTGCTCTAAGACGGTCAGAGCATATTCGTATCCCACCTCAACCTTAGTGGCTAGTCCCAAATGCTGCCCAGTATCGTAATCCTCCTCCTGTTCCTCATCAGAGGGATCCAAATCAGGGGGTGGTTGCTGAGAATGAAGAGGTGGTTGCTGAGAATGAGGGGGTGGAACAGGCTGACTCTGCTATGACGTTTCCTTAGCACCCACTTTATGAACTTGTCTGCCTCAGGGATGCTCCAGATCTCCCAGAACCACTCACCTATAAAGAAGCCATGTCTCGAATTGATGCACCATGGTGGAAGGAAGCTTGTGGAGATGAATATCAGTCACTGATGGACAACAATGTGTGGACTGTGATGGATCTCCCTCCTGGCAAGAAGGCCATTGGCTCCAAATGGGTATTCAAGCTGAAAAAGCTCCCTGATGGTGCCATTGACCTCTTTAAGTCCAGAGTGGTGGCCAAGGGTTATTCTCAAAAGGCAGGCATTGACTTCACAGAAACATTTGCCCCTGTTGTGAGATTCAACACCCTCAGAGTGCTCCTGGCCATCACTGCATTAGAAGATCTGGAATTAGACCAAGTTGACTTCAAATCTGCCTACCTTAATGGCGATATTGAAGAAGAGGTCTACATGGAACTTCCAGATGGATACAGGCAGGGAGACAAGGTTGGGAAACTGCACAAAGCTATCTATGGGACCAGGCAAGGAGGAAATAGATGGCATGCCAAGTTGGACCAGGCATTTCACCAAATGGAATTCAGCAGATCCAAGGTCGATTCCTGTCTCTACATGTACCAGCAAGGCACTATCAAAGTCTACATCCCAGTCTATGTTGATGACCAGCTCATGGCCTGTAACAGTTGAACACATCTTGACAAAATCAAGGCTGAGCTTGCAAAACACTTTAAGATGAAAGACATGGGACCTGCATGGTACATTGTTGGACTTGAAATCCACAGAGACAGAGCCAAACGGACACTTCACATCAACCAGCACAAGTATATCTTGGATGTTCTCAAGCAATTCAATATGGAGAATTGCAAACCAGTTTCCACACCTCTTGATCCAGGCTGTTGTCTCTCCAAAGACCTCTGCCTACAGGCTGAAGATGAGAGAGTGGCAATGAAGGACATCCCATATCTTGCTGCAGTTGGATGCCTGAATTACCTTGCTGTTGGGACCAGACCAGATCTTGCACATGCTGTGGGTGAACTTGGCCAGTTTAACTCAAATCCTGGTCTAGGCCATTGGAAGGCTGTCCAACATATGCTCAAATACCTCAAAGGCACTGCAGATCTTGGATTGACCTATGATCCTCCTAGCCCTAGTCCCCAGCCAATGCTCCAGGCCTACTGTGATGCAAATTATGCTGGGGATGAGGACAGAAGGCGATCAAAAACTGGTTATGCCTTCTTCATTGGAGGAGCTGCAGTGAGCTGGAGCAGCAAGCGACAACCAACTGTGGCCACATCCTCCTCTGATGCTGAGTACATGGAAGCCAATTTTGCAGGACGGGAGGCCATGTGGTTGAAACAGCTGCTCACTGAGCTTGGCTATCATATCCCACAACTCACCATTTACTGTGATAGCTAACCTGCAATTGCTGTGTCCAAGAATCCTGAACATCACTCTCGAATGAAGCACATTGATGTGATGTACCATTGGCTTAGGGAGAAAGTTGAGAAGAAATTGCTCAAGGTCCAATTTGTGCCTACAGATGAGATGGTTGCAGATGTGCTCACAAAGGGACTTGTTAAGATAAAACATGAGAAGTGTAGGACAGACTTGGGAGTTTGCAAAAATGAAGGGAGACTTCATTGAGGGGGTGTGTTGAGATGCACTGAAGTCCCCTTTTATATTTCCATTTATGCATGACTGGTATTTGGCCAGATATGACTTGTTTTATGTATTACACCTTTGATGTTTTGAGCTGAGTTTGAATTTAGCTTACATAATAACACAGTTTTCGCTTTTGTGCTCCAACACATATGGCAATAAATGGGCTTGGAAGAAAGCAGGAGAGGGGCTGAGTCATAGGCTGGTTAAGAGAAAGTTAAAATTTAGTAGAGGTTCTGTGATGGTTTGGGACTGTATGACATGGGATAGGCCAGGATATGCTGTCAAGATTGATGGAAGGATGGATGGGGATCCCTATGTCCAGATTTTGGAGGAGGATCTTCAGTCCAGTCTGGAGCACTATAGTAAAACTTCTGCTAACATTATTTTTCAACAGGATAATGATCTAAAGCATATCTGCAAACAGGCCAAGGAATGGTTTGAAAACAACCATTTTGAGGTTCTTTCATGGACAGCACAGTCTCCAGATCTTAATCCAATTGAGCATCTGTAGAGTCATCTGAAGAGGAAGCTTGGAGAGTACAATCAGCTACCAGGAGGTATGATAGAGCTTTGGAAGAGGATAGATGAAGTTTGGGACAAGATAGAGCCTTCAGTGTGTCAGGGATTAATTGAGAGTATGCCTATGAGGGTTTTAGCTATGCTGAAGGCAAAGGGGTGATATACCAAATATTAATTATAATGAGTTTTTGATCATCCAGACAAGAGCAACAAAACTGGTCCAATGAGTCACTGTCAAAAAATTGCAATATATCAATCAATAAATATTATCACATAAATATGAGGACACCAATCGAAAGCTGAGATACAGGGGTATATGTGAGAATATTCTCAGATTTTATAAAATTTTATTTGGTTCATAAAATTTGGAAACAAGTGAAAAGTGCCAAACATTGGACTAGTTTTGTAAGTCACTGCATATATGTACTGTCACCATAGCACTCTGTTCATATCAGGCATTGCTTCCTGTGCCAGTAATATACAGAACTGGGGAGCTAGGATCACCTGTAATTACCAAGGATGTAGGTGATAGCCATGGGTAATGACCGGTGATGACAGCTGGTACCTGTAGTGCTCCCTTGGCATATATATTAGTAGTGCCAGTCAGGTGTATGCTAAACAAATCTCAATAAGTGGGTAGGACCCTCAGTCAGTATGGTTTTGGTTGGAACCTAATCTCAGGGGTTCCCATGACATCACCCCACTCTAGAATATGGTGTCCCAGATGCATTAATTGCAACAGGTAGGACCAGCATGTGAGGTCTGAAGGTGGATATTGCCATCAAGAAAATTCAGCAGGGGATACCAGGATGCAGGTGATAGAAATCAGCAACAAGGTTGGGAGTCCATATGTTGTTCTCATTTTCCCAAGAGTTCTCTGCATAGCCAAAACCCTTCCATTTGATGAGGAACTGCAACCGGTGACAGTAAAGCAACCAATCTCAACTATGTTCCAAATCAGACTCCATCCCATATCACCTTCACTGTCGCCACATCACACAGCCAACCATTCTATTCAGCCCTCCAATCTTCAGACTCCCATTATATCATCATGTCTTCTTCAGAGCTCATTCCCATGCAATGCTACAACACCTAGGACACACACATCCAGGCAGAACCATTAACATATCATTATCTTTGTGTACCCCCACCAGCACATTTCTCACTCAGAAGACGATCCCACCCTATCTACACTCAGTCATATGTGATCAGAGATGCAGTGTATTTCCCAGAAAGTCAAGATCCATACATATTTCTTGGAATGATGTCTAGACCAGCATATCATGATAGGAGTAGAGTGGAATATGAGGCAGAGTTCAGGGCACCATCCCATTCTGATTATCCCACCCACTTCATTTGACTCACTCTTAAATACAAAATGAGAGTGCACGACCATATACCCATTAGTCCTCCTACTCCCAGACCCCTACCCTTGGATTGGATACTGGAGAAATTGCAAAAGGTATGTTGCCTGTGACCTGGAAATACTCCAAGATGACTCAGCCCCCTGACTCATCCTAAGGCCCCTCAGGAGTAGTAGACAAGGTTGTTAGACATTTATTGGTGGACTTCCTTATTGTTTCTTTTATATGTTTCCCTTTTCTTGGCATGACTAAGACCTGTTTCCTATTCTGTTAGTCTTTTCTCGTTGTTACTCATCATCTGTACCTTTTTGGCTAGTCTCCCCCTATTATAGCCCCTAGCCCCTATTTGTGCAGCCTCGATGCTATATCATTTCTCCAGAGTTTCTCCATAGTTTCCTCTTTTGTATATTTTGTCCTTGTGCTTTGTCATTCAACTGACATAGCTAACCTCTCACATTGTTTTGCATCATTGCTTGGTTTTTGTATATAAAGGCCTCTGGCTCACCTCTGTAATAACAAGTTCACAAGTTAAAGCCCCAAGTCAAGTCTCCAAGTCCAAGTCAAGACTAGTCTAGAAACGTCTAGACTATTGTATTCAAGTCCAAAGTCAAAGTCCAAGTCTTAGTCAGCATGACACATTTGTGTCTCATCAAGGTCACATCCCTGTCACATCACACCATATTTTGTTCACATTCTATTTTTGTTCATACATTGCTGAGTCACAGAACCTATTCTAGCTGTGCCAATTGACTGAGCTAGATCCTGCCAGAGAAAAGGACAGGTGTGCACAGGCCTTTAGGTATTAAGTACCTAGAGCAACTCTACACCGGTTTACCCTCATTCAGCTGTCAACTACTTGCAGAGGTCAAGCTTCAGGAACTGACAGACTTCGGGACTGCCGAAGGGTCGGGCAGACAATGGCCAAGTCCTGCAGGCCAGGATTAGTGGCATTGGCTTCAATGTACTCATGCATTGCACCCTACCTGCTGTGCATGCCACTGATTTGTGGCAGACAGGATACTCGGGAGGATGCTGATGATGCTGGGCCAAGTCGAAGACTTAACAGAGGGGAAGAAGGTAGAAGGGCCTAAGCCTAGTTGATACCCAGAATGAGGAAATATATACATGCATGTCCTACTTATATAGGTTTAAGAAGCAACATGTGGAATAAGGAATGTGAGATGACAAGGTATGCAGAGCATGTGGTTATTGTCCACAACAAGGAAAATTAGAATGAAGGAATGTAAAACGGGGATAGAACAATAAAGGATAGAATAATAGGAATGTGGCCAAGGATAGGACAATAGGAAGCGACTGACTATAAAACAATATAGCCATGGCCGGGGATAATACAAGGACAGGAAGTCCTGAGGTAAGGCAGATCGAAGGGTGAGGAGTAGGCATGGTGGGAGTAATGAATGGTGAGTGATGTAGAGTATGTGAGGGGTGATAACAAGGAGTGTGGATGGTGGATGTGCTGAGCCAAGACCGGCATACCAAGTGATATGCATATGGCATGGACACTTGGATGTTGACATAGGATGACTGCTTGGTCAGCACTGCCAAATTAATGGGTCTCGGTATATGTACTTGACAACCTCAAAGTGTTCCTCTGTCAGACACCAGTACTGCCGATGATGCATGGGTTGAGCATTATAGTAATAGTGCCAGCTTCACGATGCTGGCAGCAAGCGGCCAAATCCTGCAGGCTGGTCATAGTGGCTTGGCTTCAGCATGCTTGTGTGTTGCGCCCTACTTTCCATTCATTCCACTGATTTGGGACAAAAGAGATACCTGGGGGAGTGCTGAGAGTGTTGGCCCAAGTAAAGGACTTTAGATAGGAGAAAGGAGGACAAGAAGGTATAAACCTAGTTGATTTCCAGAATGAAGAACCATCTACATACATTCACTCCTTATATAGGTTAAGAAGTGAGATGTGAAACAGGGTGGCTCAAGGAATGGAGAAAAATAAGGTATAAAGAATCATGTGAAGGTATTGTCTACAATGATCAAGAATAGAACAAGGAATATGGATGAGAATAGAAAAATGAAAACAAGATAATAGAAATGTGGCCAAGAATAGAATAATAGAGGGTTGGTCATGTCCGAGGATAAAACAATAAGGAAATGTTCCGAGGTAGAATGGGATGACAATACAGGATATCAGGGTGGGATTAATAGATAATGAGTGAAGGATGAGTGGATGATAGATAGAAGTGGGGAATGTGAATGGTGAGTGTGCCAAGCCAAGCCCAATGTACCAAGTAACTTGTATGCAGTTTGGTCACTTGTGCATTGAAATAGACTGATTGTCCAGCCAGCACCGCCAAATTATCGATACCTGGTACATGTTCCTGACATCCTCATTGTTGCATAAGACTTGTTGCAGTGGGGGTGGTCAATGCCTGCTTGGGATTGTGTCTGTCAGTGCTGGGGTAGGTTTGACGACCAAGAAGACAGGGTGGAGGTGACTGAAGCCTTTCAGGAGCCAGAGGCAGTATGTGTGAGATCAAACTTGTTCTTTGATGAGCTAGGGGCCAAGCCACCTATGCACTAACTTCCTTGACAGCTGGTTAGTATGGCTGTTGCTTGTGTTGAGGTATACCTTGTTCGCCACTATAAACCTTGGTATCAGTTGGCACTGTAGGTAAATGAGCAACTTGCAACAGAGGCTCAGAGTAATTCTTAGACAATCTAATTTATTATTCTCCTCAGTAAATGTCAACCACTGTGTTTTTTATTCAAATATACCCAATTTATTATTCTACAATAAAATTAAAAGAAATGAGCAAGTATTTTATACTAAATAATACATTGGGCTTACCTACTCAGTGAATGTAAACCACTGAGGAGGAGGGCATATATGGGTGGTGTTTCACCTGAATATAACTATAAGCTGGCCCCTAAGTGCCAGCCTAGTGAGGGGCCAACTTGCTGGTCCCTTCCCAAGGAGCCAGCCATGCACATTGCATTGAGGGAAAGCAAATCTGTCAGTGTGCATCAACATCATACAAAGTAAAACAGAAATAACTCACTCAAAAATGGGCATAAAAATACAAAAAAAAATGGGGAAAAATATAAAGTTAAAAAGAGCACAGGTTGACATCAAAATCACTGAAAAAGGAGAAAATATTGTGGTTGACCTCTCCAGGGGTAGAGTGCATATGTACACCCTACATGCCCCCTCAAGCTCAATAAATGCCAAGTTTTTCAGTTAGGATCTTGACCTTAGGACCAAGTAGACCCTTCATAAGGATATCCACAACTATTTTATCGGTTAGGATATATTTGATTTGAATTTTCTTCCCCTCTATCATGTCTTGGATAAAATAGAATTGAATATTGAAGTGTTTTGTCCTTGAATGTTGCTGATTACTGTAGGCTATAGTAAGAGCAGACTGGTTATCAGAATACAATTTAATTGGATGTTTTATTGGCTGGAAAACTTTGCTGATGAATTTTTTTTAGCCAAATTGCTTCTTTTGTGGCAAGAGTTATTGCAATCAACTCTGCCTCAGTCTATCAGAGTGCCATGATCATCTGTTTCTGGCCACTCCATGAGAAGCTCCCTGAGTGGATTTGACATATGTAGGCCAAAATGAAGTGTAAATGATCTTGTGAGGCCCAGTTGGCATCTGAGTATCCTATAATTCCATCCCACCTTCCCCCTAAAACCAATTTTTTTCTCTTTCATCCCCTTCAGATACTTAAATACTCTCTTAACTGCATTCCAGTGAGCAATCCCTGAATTTTCTAAGAATTGTTATAGCAATGAGACTGTAAACAATATGTCCAGTTGGGTAGCAACAGCTGCCCACTGTCAGGCACTGGTACTGCCAACAATGCATGGGCTGAACACTATTGTAATAATGCCAACTTCATGATGCTGTTGGGAATTTACCAAGTCCTGCAGACTAATCAGGTAGCTTGGCTTCAATATACTCGTGCATTGTGCCCTACTATTATAAACCATGACTCTGTCAAGCCCATAATACTGAGCTCCAATTCACTTGGTAATAATGACCGATTGACCCTTACCATTTAATCTCACACCAGTGATAATTCATTCCTCACTAGTATGTGGTCTCAGCTCGGTACATTTGGCTCATCATTTGGTTCACTTTCCTCATCTCACCCCCTCTATTCATTGTTATTCTTTCATTCCCCTTCCTTCCCTGTAACTGATTCCCTTTGGGACATTTACTACTTGCCCATTATTCGGTCATGGCCCATTGTTTTATATTTGGCCATTTCCCATTGTTCTATTTTCACTCACTCTTTTATTCTCAGTCATACTTCATTGTTCTATTCTTGTCCACATCCCATGTTCTATTCTTGATCATTGTGGACAATACCTCCATATGATTCTTCATACCATATTGTTCTCCATTCCTTGTGCCACCCTGCTCCACATCTCACTTCTTAACCTATATAAGTAGTGAATGTATGTAGATGGTTCTTCGTTCTGGAAATCAACTAGGTTTACACCTTCTTGTCCTCCCTTCTCCTGTCTAAAGTCCTTTACTTGGGCTGACACTCTTGGCACTCTCCTGGGTATCTCTTCTGTCCCAAATCAGTAGCATGCACAGAAAGTAGGGTGCAATGCACAAGCATGTTGAAGCCAAGCCACTACGACTGGCCTGCAGGACTTGGCTGCTTCCTGCCAGCATCATGAAGCCAGCACTATTACTATAATTCTTGGCCCATGCATCATCGGCAATTCCAAATCCTGACAGACTCAGACTAATCTAATCACCAGTCATCGCCATTCCTGGGGGATTTCAACCACAGTCATCCACGAGCACATTCCCTAAACACCTTTCCGCATTTCCATTTCAACAAACCATAGTCCTGTGACCCCAATTCCCTCCTATGATTCAAAAACCAAGGTTCTACCTGTGAAACAAGTGATCCATAAGTTCATTGCATACCTCGTCTCCTTGTTTTCACTTCTCTATTGCCCCCTTGTATTCCTTTTTCCCTCATCTTTACTTGGCAATAGATAGTACAAGGGTTGGCTACATGTATATAAACCCCCAGTCCACTGGACTATTTGCCAATACAAATATCAACTTCATCTGTGTTGTAGTTTCTGATTCAGTTCTGGTAAACTTTCCGACTTTCTCAAATTAGGGACAGATGATTGAGGAGGGAACAATACATAAGTTGAAGCCAAGTCCCTCTGACATCAAACACTCGAATGACTAGTCATATTAACCTAACACCGTGACCAACCCTAAGTTTCCGGTGCTTTCTGTCTTTCCCTCTTTCCATCTCCCATCTGTGGATCCATGATCCCAAACCCTTTCGTCCTCAGAACCTCGACCCCCCTCATGGAAACCCTTCGGAAACCTATGGAACCCCTCTGGAAGTATCTAGCTAAGCACCTAACATGTGGACTTAATACCTACTTCCCATGCATGCCACTAACTTGGAACAGAAGAGAAACTTGGGAGAGTGCCCAGAGTGTTGGCCTGAGTAGAGGACTTCAGACAGGAGAAGGGAAGACAAGAATGTATAACCAAGTTGATATTCAGAATGAGGAACTATGCACTACTTATATAGGTTAAGAAGTGAGATGTGGGATTAGGGTGGTGTAAGACATGGAGAAACAATAAGGTATAGAGAACATGTGGAGGTATTGTCCACAATTATCAAGAATAGAATAAGGAATGTGAACTAGAATAGAACAATGAAATATGGCCAAGAATAAAATAATGGGAGTGTGCATGAAAACAGAACAATAGAAAGTGGCTGAACATAAAACAATAGGGCCGTGACTGAATAATAAGTGAATAGTAAATGTCCCAAGGGGAAACAGGTAAAGGGAAGGATGGGGAATGAAAGAATAACAAAGAATAGAGTGGATGGGATGAGGAGAGTGAACCAAATGATGAACCAAATGTACTAAGCCAAGACCATGTACTAGTGAGAAATGATTTATCACTTGTGTGTGGGAATAAATGGTAAGGGTCATTCAGTTGGTACTGCCAAGTGAACCAGAGCTTGGTATCATATACTTGACACCCACATGAGTGAACCAATTGCCTGTTGGTAAGGAATATTTTCCATCATTTTCATCTCAGCATCAGTAGTTGGGCATTGATCTTTTTGATAGTTTAATTGTCAGATCTAATGGAGTTGTATGAATTTTTACATCATGTAGATTAAATTGGCTCAGTATTCTATCAATATAAGCTTTCTGAAAGCTTCTTGAGATATACAGATAGTGCTGGCTGATTTGTCTCACTCCATCTTCAGATTAAGCAGCCAATGTATTTTTTCTAAGTCTTTTATCCTGAAGATATCTTCGAGATCATCTTGACACCTTATAATATATTTTCATCTGTATCCATCATAGTAAGATCATCTATCATGGCTTCAATGATCACATAGTCTTTCAGCCCATGTCTAATGAAAAATGTAGCATCTGATGCTGATTTTGTAAATCCTATAGAAAATAAGGCATTCGATAGACACTTATACCATTCTCTACCCAATTGCTTAAGTCTTTATATTCACTTCTTTAATAAAAGTACATTATTGTGTTTTACTTTGAAATAGCCTGGCAGCTTGGGCATACAAATAGGTTCTTCAAGCAGAGCATTTATATATGCTACATCTACATCCATTTCATGTATTGGCCAAATATTTCCTGCCATAATAGTGCATATGTATAGTGTGTAATGATGTCATATGAACAACTGGTGCATAAGTCTCATCATAGTTGACTCCAAACATTTGTGTGAAGCCTTGAGCAATGAGTCTTTACTTTTAATGAACTATTTCACCCTTCTGTTTCTCTTTTAGAATGTGAGTCCACTTGGTTCCAATAATATTCATGGAGGTATAGTGTTATGGCCCATGCTGCCAAATAAACCCACATTAAACCCCACAACCACCCGCACTGTTTCCAGGACCTTTCTGACCACTCAAAGCCTGATTAACTGCTTTATGGATTCCAATGCATCAATCCGAGGTTCCACATTTCCGAACCTCAAAAGATTCCAAAGTCAAGGCTCTTCTCCTTTGATAGATGACGAGCAGGATCATCGCGTACCTCACTCCCTTGTTCTTTGTTTTATATTGCCCCTTGTACTCTCTTCCCCCCCTTGTCTTTACTGGGCAAAAGATAGTACAAGACTAAATACATGTATATAAGTCACCAGTCAACTGGACTATTTGCCAGTACAAATATCAACTTAATTCTGCATTATAGTTTCCGATTCAGTTCTGGTAAACTTTCCAACTTTTCTAAATTAGGGACAGACAATTGAGGAGGGCTCAACACATAAGTTGAAGCCAAGTCCCTGTGACCTCAAACCACTCGCACCACTCTATACCGTGAACAGTCCTAAGAACCCCACTGCTTCCCATCTTTCTGTCCCCATTCTGATTCCAATCCTGAACCTGGAACTTTTAGTCCCTCCATCTCTGGAGTACGAACCCCCCTTCGGAAATTGTTCAGAATACTCCAGAAACCCATCTGGAAGTCTCTAGCTAAGTGCCGACATGTGGATTTAATAGTATATTTGTACTCACACTCCTGATCATCATAAAGCATGAGACCTATCGCATGTTCACAAGCCATGCAGACAATCACCCGGGCATCTGCCCACCATGCATCTGTCCCCCAAGAACTGTCCGCCCCCAGACCAAGTTTCCAGATGCCTCAGACCCCAGCACACTCCCCGCCTTCATCTGACTCCAGATTCTCAGACGTAGATCAAAACCTGCATTCTAATTTGACCAACCCATTCCTTGTGAACCACTCCCCAGTGACTCAACCATCATCGCCCTTGGAGGTGCCATCCAGTTCAGGACCATCCTCTGCAGCACCGTCTAACTCATTGGCACCCCCCCCCCCCCCC